>PITA01002767.1:0-31064 GCA_004023965.1 Spilogale gracilis | reverse complement strand
AACCCTAACACCCCCCCCTTTCCTAAGCCTCCCGAGCTGCACATTATTAAACTCTTTCTTTCCCTCCCTTCTCCTCCAATGCAACATTAAAAAGAAGCATCTGGAACTCGTAGCAGAGTGAGATGGAGACACTAGGGTGGGACTGGCAGGAAGGGGCACCAGCAGAGTGCACTCTTGAGAAGCTGGCTGGTCACGTCCACATCCATACTGCTCTGAGTGGTTATAAATAACTGGGTAGGAGTGGCAGCCATGGGCACAGCAGGGTCGGGGGTGGGGAGGGGAGCCTTCCCTTCTGCCACAGCGGGCTCTCCCCGCACAGTACCTCATCTTCCAGTTGTTTTCCCTCTTGGCTTCCCATTTCCTTTCCCATGGTGTCTGGGACGGGTGCCACTGACACATATTTTCCACCCTTGAATGCCAGCAGAGGCTCTTCTTGTCCACAAAGGGCTTCCAGAAAATACTTCAGCACTGTGACCCTTTTGCAGTCGGCTGCAATAACCTACAGGGCAAGAGGGAGAGAAGAGAAACAGCATTTTCTGAAAGAGAAGATGAAGATGACCGGCACTGCTTGCTAGCAGAGGGACACACGAGAAGCATATCAAAGTTACTAGACGAGGCAGTAGAGTGGACAAGTGGGACTTCAAGTGTGTAGGAGATTGTGAAGGAGGGGTGGGGGCAGGGGTTTGAGGACTAAGATACTCTAGAGGAAGAAAGTCACTGTCTCTCTTTGGGACATCCCTGGGGGAGCTTGACCATCCCATGACCAATGACAGGTGCCCTCTGGGGCTTTTGCCTTTCTTCTGCTGAGGTCCTGATATAAAAAAAGAATAAATGAAAGTCATCTACGTTTAGTATTTAATTGATAGAAGGCAGGGTGGAGTTCAGAACGCTGCTTTCTCAGAACACAGCTTCCTGGTACCCTCACTGCCACTCTTCATTCTGCTCTCAGCTCCTCTCTCTCTAGGCTCCCAAGAGGAACACTTCTAGCCTGAGTGCAAAATGAATGATGAGGGCTTTCTTGGCTGTTTCATTTCAGCTAGATCACTTTGGGCTTTCCCTGACAGGTTCCTGCCCCACCCAAGAGCTTCTCATGCTCAAGAGACTGGGGTCAGGCAGGAAATTGTTGTCAGGAGAAGGGAGACAGGCAAAGCAGGTAGGGGGTGTTCCACCAAAGCTCTGCTCCTCCAGGGGTTCACGCCATCCTGCTCCCATGCGGCCACATCAGCACGTACGTAAGCCAGTGCTGTCAGAGAAGCTGGGGCTGATTTAGCTGAAATGAAATTCAATATCTTGAGCAATCGTCAAATCTGTAAGTGTCTCAGATGAAGTTTCTATAGTCACTCTGTCTGGGGTCCTTCTCCAACTAGACCACACAGGTGTGCCCTTCCTTGCAAAACCATCTGCGCTTCTTATGACCTGCTGTTCATCTCTGGCCCCCGGGGTCCTTTCCTCCAAGGGAGAGGAGGAGCCCTGCTTGATTTGGAGCTAGGAAACCTGTGAAGACCACCACCCCTTTGTCAGCACTGACTCTAGCGCCTGTAGAGCGCCCCCCCATTCCAGAATGTGAAAGTGACCTCTACATCTATATCACATAGTAAAGTACTAACTTGGAGACTGGCTCTGACTGTTTGCTCACTGTTCACAGGTGCACATGTCCCTCACCTGGACAATCAACCCACTGGTAGCCAAGGATACATCTTGTACTTGCTTCCCTGTCAAGGGGTGCTAAGGACAAGTGGGGCGCACGGGAGGCTCACAGGAAGGACGGCTAGGCTCCGGGAAGCTCGGCCGGGTACCACAGGAACAGGAGGCAGGCACGAGCCAAGTCTTCTAGGACACCGTGGAAATGAGCACTCCTGTGCCAGCCGGCTGGCCGGCGCAAAGGCAGCACACTCCAGTCAGCTGTGACTCCAGCTCTGTGACTCTATCCTCCGCTGCCTCTCTGTGCCAAACCTGCTCTGCTCCCTGCCTGGGAGGGGCCCCTGCTCACCCTCACCCATGGCCCTGGAAGCCTGCACAGGCCTGAATCTCAGGCTAAGGACCCTGACAACCTTCACCTAAGAAGCTGACCTAACAGGTGCTCAGCAATTCAGAGAAGGCTTAGGAAAGGACAGCCATCTTGAGTTTGGGGTGTCCGGTCCTGGGCTGGGGCCAGGGCAGGTAACCATAGGTTCCACTGCGTGTGATCAACCACGTCATGAGGAAGGCTAGAAATACAGAAGCAGGGGCTAAAATGCATTAAAGACCAGAGCTGCCGTGAGTAATGGCCTGGCAGGCAGCATACACAGTGGCCTCCCTGCGTCCCCAGCCTCTCACTTGCAGAGGAAACTTCTGCATTTCCACAAGACTGCCAGTTTCCTCTCTGTGGTCTAATTTTAACCACCTTGTCGTTACAGTGTGTGTCGGCCACCTGACCCCACTGTGACCTCTGACCTTATGCCCCAGCTACTGCTTACACTGTGGAGAATTATGTAATGGGTCCAGGACTTTCCTTTTCAGTGTGAGGCTGTGACCACTGAATGGAGGAGAAGAGGTGGGGGGAGAAGGGGGAGAGGAAGACAGAAGAAAAGCCTGCCACAGTCCTTCTCATCACCTGGATGGTGTGAAGTATGCAGACACTCCTGAGGCGCGTGCAGCAGAAATCTGCCCAGAAGAGGAGTGTGTGCCCACTGACACAGTGAGGAGACTTCCTGCTGTTCCAGCATGCGCTGGGTGGCATGCTCAAAGGCTCAGGAAGAGTGTGATTCCTGGCCAAGAGGGAGAAAGGGCACATGTGTGGACGTGGGACTCCTGGAGCTGGGGATTTCCAGCGCACAGCGGGACCCAGGGACGCAGACATCCTGAGCCTGCTGGCAGCACATCCTTAGGGGATCAGTGGGGATTGTCATTTACATGGATACAGAAGCAAAAAGGAGTGCTCCCCACCTTTGTCACCCGAATATTTAGAAGGAACATGGTTTCCTTGGGGATTTTGTCTGCTATGGCCTTTAGTTTCTTCTCTAGGGCAAGGCCACTCCTGGCTGATTCTCCAAGAGCTTTGATGCAGTGGGGTTTGTGAGCTGCCACTAAGAGGTGTGGAGAGAATTCTATGCATTTGCAGAGAGAAAAGCCACCTAGGCTTCTGGAATTGCGAACTCTCTCCCTTACATCCAACTAGTAGGGAGGGTAGCCAAGGTTGTGTAGCCTCCTTAGGTTTCCAAAGGGTACTGAGAGTGAGAATGCACTTCTAGTTATTTAGTGGCTGGGGGAACTGAGGCACAAAGTCTAGGGCTTGCCCAGGAGCTTAGAGAAATTGTCTGCAGCCCGCTGGCCTATCTGCTAAAGCATTCTGCTTTAAGGCAGGAGGAATGAGCCCAGCAGGGTGAGGACTACAATTCCCTTGGTCCTGTAGTCTAGTCTACAAGAGGCTTATGGTAATAGTCTCCCAGACAAAGCCTCCAGCACTTGAGTGGGGAATGAAGTGTAAATATGGTTAATAAGAGACATCGTGATGGAAGAAGCCCTTTGAACCACCCCCAAAGAGCCAACTCCAAGATGACCTCTGACGGGCCAAGGAGGACTTCCTGGTAGGACAGGGGTTAAAGCTGGGCTCCCTGCTTGGAGAGGAAGGAGTCCAGCTAAGTCTATGACATAATCGCCACAATAGCTCTGTTCATGAGTACATTTTTCCATTCTGTATCAATGAAAAACAGAATATAAGTGATCTGTACATTGCAGCTCTGGGCAAACTCTAGATTCTCTAGAGGAGAGAGAGCTGGGCAGAAGAAGCCTCCTTCTTGGGCTGTTAACAGGCCAGGCTGGCCTAGAGCTAGAGGCAGATGTAAGGGCTGCTGGCCAGGGATTACCCCAGGGAATCTGGGATCCAGCACCTTCTCAGTAGTAGTTCTGGCCTTTCTGGAAGGAGACTCACTGTGTAGGAGATTATCAGGAACTCCGAAGTTGACGGACAAAATGTTGCACACAAATCACTCTAGTCAACACTGAGAAGAAAACTTGGGCTTTAGGTCAGGAAAGAGCTAAAAGACAGGCACCCAAGAAAGCCTCTTTCCCCTCCCCTGAAGCCCATCTGAGGCAGTGAGCCCACCAGCGGGAACTGAAACCTCTAGCTTCAGGGCTCCAGCTATCACTGGATCAGGTCCACACGCAAAGAACCAAGCAGAAAGGAAAACTGAAAGTGAGATGTGGCAAGGCGATACAAGAGCCTGATCTGTCCGAGGCTCAGTTCCTTAGAGATACAATGTGAGCATGCACGGGGTATGTGGAGGTTGGAGCTATGTGGAAGCCTAGGTCTTGTCGAAAGCAGAAAGAAACCTCTAGGTTAAAAGAGAAGAGGGAAGGCAGACTGAGCTACCAGTCTGGGTACCTTGGAATGGGGGTGGTAGATAAGCAAGGAACGGAGTTCTCTGGAAACTCTCTATAGCTACTTGGGAGGGGATAAGCCCAGCCTGGGCAGACATGCCCTGGAAGGAACAGAAAAAGATCAGCTGTCATATGAGTGGGGGAAGGGGACAGTAAAGGAACCAGGTACACAGACTGAGGTACTCTGAGCTGCAAGACTTAACACCTTCCAGCTGCCATGGGGAGGGGAGAACACTCTTCCTTTCCCCGTTCCCATGTAGCTGAGGAATAGGAGGAGGAGTCACAGAGCTTAGCCAGGTCTCTGGATGCAAGCTCTAGGGAATGAGGGGCTCACACCATCTTTATTGGGTTCCTGTTATCTCCCAACAGGCCTCCTGAAAGGCACAAGAGCACAACAGTGGCTGGTTACATTTTGCAAAACTTGTTTTTCTGAACTTTTGGTTTGGGGAATCACAATTTCGACCTATACTATCAACCAGTTCTATTTTTTCTGTTCTTAAAAAAGTCCTGCTTGCTACTGGTCCTCTGGTTAAAGAGAAAAATCACATGGGTTTTCCTCTACAAACTTAAGTTTACAGGTTGTTTTTCTTGTTTCTCTAAATGGAGCCAATTATTTTCACATTTCTTGAAGCCTTCAATCAAACTTTATAGCTTGTTAATTTTACAGAATGTCCTTAGAGCAAATAAGATGCAGACAGGAAAGTGAAGTCTTGCTGAGATTATTAAGAAAGCTTAAAATAGCCTACAAATCCACCACCAAGGCTGGGGAACAGAGGCTGCTTGGCTGGCTTCTGAGGTCAATTAGCAATGGGTTAATTATTATCTTTAATAAGCCAAGCCTACAGGATTGGCTATAAGAAGCTAAAGTCAGACTAAAGTGTTTTCACAAACTGGGAACCTCTAGTTATTCACGACTCACCCTCACAGGAGCCTGCAGGGTGGGAAGGACAATTCTGTAGTGGCCAAGGGTGGGTCAGCCTAAGAGGTCTGCCAATGAAAGTTCAGACACAGGGAATCCTCTGGAGCTGGGAGGACAGAGGAAGTAGTTTATTCACATTCCTAGAGGGAGGGGCTTCCAGGCAGGGAACAGACTCCAGAGGCAGGAGGGAAGCTGGCTATAAGGATGCACAAGTATTCTGAAGACACAGGAAGTAGCTTACAGTGGGGAGGCAGACACTGGCAGCCTGCCCATGTCAGAAGAAACTGGTACTGAATCGTGAGAGAGGGTCACAGATCAGAGGGGGAAGAAAGGGGACCTATGCAGGTGCTGAAAGCATGACCTGGTAACCCCTGGGCGTACCATCCAAAGGAATCAATCAGGATTTCACTCTGCTCCTATCCCTGCTGCAGCAGGGCCCCATACCTATGCAAGACAGCTAAACGTAGGCCTTTCCCTCAGCCACTTTTGATCCCAATGTCCAAACCCAGCACTCCTGAGTCCTACGGTTAGTCTGTGTTAGCTGAGAGGTCAGTGAATCACAAGATGAGAAGCTAATGTCATCGATCAACACACAGAAGCCACACCAACCCACATGGCTGGTACCAATGGCTGTGTTTTCTTCCTAGTGGAGGCAATGGGGGCCATTACCTACCAGGTGCCAATGCACAGATGCCTGTTCAGAAAGGTATGGCAGCCTGCTCGCCTCACCCGCATCTACTGTGTGTGTGCACGCACTTGCACCCCTGTGCTGCCTGTAACTCTCACAGAGAGGGTGGGAACTGGAAAATGTTAGGTGGGAAGACTTGGGGGAGAGGGAAGAGGCTACCCTGATAGTTTTACTGTCTATTCCAAAAGGTAGAGGTACTTGGCTACTGAAAGGGAGATTATGTTCATCCTGGAGGGAGAGCTGAGAAAATTGTGGAGCATACACTGGCAGTAAGAAGGTAAATTACAATAGCAGAACAATGGGTCCATTCTGGAAAGAGGCGAGTTGAAGCAATAAAGAGGGATGATAAAGAGTCTGGGCTTTGGGGGCACCTGGGTGGCTCAGTTGGTTGAGCATCCAACTCTTGGTTTCAGCTCGGGTTGTGATCTCAAGGTTGTGGGTTTGAGCCCCACGCTAGGCTCCCTGCTCATTGGGCAGTCTGCTTGACATTCTCTCTCTCCTTCTGCCCCTCCTCACCACGCACATGTGAGCTCCCTCTTTCAAATGAATAAACCTTTTTTTTTTTTAAGTTTATTTATTTGACAGAGAGAAACACAGCCAGAGAGGGAACGCAAGAGGGGGAGTGAGAGAGGGAAAAGCAGGCTTCCCGCCGAGCAGGGAGCCCGATGTGGGACTCGATCCCGGGTCTCCGGGATCATGACCTGAGCCGAAGGCAGTTGCTTAACCAACTGAGCCACCCAGGCGCCCCAAATAAATAAATCTTTTTAAAAAAAATCTGGGCTTCCTAGTCAGATTTGAGTTGAAGTCTTTTTTTTTTAAAGATTTTATTTATTTGATATATATATAGAGAGATCACAAGTAGGCAGAGAGGCAGGCAGAGACAGAGGAGGAAGCAGGCTCCCTGCTGAGCCGAGAGCCTGATGCAGGACTTGATCCCAGGACCCTGAGATCATGACCTGAGCCAAAGGCAGAGGCTTTAATCCACTGAGCCACCCAGGAGCCCTTTTATTAAAATTTTAAAAAATATTTTATTTATTCAATTTTAGAGAGAGAGAGAGAGAGAGAGAGAGAGAGAGCACGTAGGTGAGAAAGGGGAAGGGTAGAGAGAAAGGGAGAGAGAGACAGAATCCTTTGAGCAGACTCCCCCCTGAGCACAGAGTCAAATGTGGGGCTTGATCTCACAACCCTGAGATCATGACCTGAGTAGAGATCAGGAAGCAGATGCTCAACCAACTGAGCTTACCCAGGCGCCCTTTGAATTCAAGTCTTTTTAAAAATATATATTTTAGGGGGTGCCTGGGTGGCTCAGTTGTTAAGCGTCTGCCTTCAGTTCAGGTCATGACCCTGGAGTCCTGGGATCGACCCTGCATCGGGCTCCCTGCTCGGCGGGAGACCTGCTTCTCCCTCTCTCACTCCCCCTGCTTGCATTCCCTTTCTAGCTGTGTTTCTCTCTGTCAAATAAATAAATAAAATCTTAAAATATATATATTTCAACAAATAGTACACTTTTTTTTAATCTTTATTTTTTAAATATTTACTTATCTGAGAGAGAACATACACGTGCACACAAGCGGGAGGGGCAGGGAGAGAATTTTTTTTTTAAAGATTTTATTTATTTGACAGAGAAAAACACAGCCAGAGAGGGAACACAAGTAGGGGGAGTGAGAGGGTAGAAGCAGGCTTCCCACCAAGCAGGGAACCCGATGTGGGGCTCGATCCCGGGTCTCCGGGATCATGACCTGAGCCGAAGGCAGTTGCTTAACCAACTGAGCTACCCAGGCGCCCCTTGGGCAGGGAGAGAATCTTAAGTAGATTCCACACTGAGCACTAAGCCCCACACAGGACTTGATCGCACAATCCTGAGACCACAACCTGAGCAGAAACCAAGAGTTGGACATTTAACCAATTACACCATCCAGGTGCCCCGAGTTCGAGTCTTTTTTTTTTTTTTTTTAAGATTTTATTTATTTATTCAAGACAGCTAGAAAGAGAGCGAGACTTAGTGAGAGCGAGGGAGAGCATGAGTTGGAGGTGGGGAGAGGGAGAAGCAGGCTCCCCACTGAGCAGGGAGCATAATGCAAGGGCTTGATCCCAGGACCCTGAGATCATGACCTGAGCCAAAGGCAGACACTTAACCAATTGAACCACCCAGGCACCTCCCCAGCTCAAGTCTTACCTACAACTTCCTTGCTGTGTATTCTTAGACAAGTTACTTAGCATCTCTGAGCCTCTGTTTCCTCAAGTTGTTCTAAGGTTTGAAAGCAATAATGCATATCAAATATTTAGCAAGGTACCTGGGCCAATGATAAATGAAAGGCTACTATTTTCTTTTTCTTTTTTGCTGCCTCACTCTACTCAGAGATGTGTGGAAGCCAGACTCGGACGTACAGAAGGAAACATGAGGGTGACACTCACTCCCCTTGAATGCTCACCTGCCCACTGAAGCTGCTGAAATATCTTATTCAGAATTAAGGTACTGGATCCAGGCTTCTGGGTAGGTCACTTGGTGGAGGCAAGGCCCAGCCTCTCTCTAGTTGTGCCTCTTCCTATTTTCCAAAAAGATTCCTAGACCTAAGCAGAAACACGAATTCTATTGGGACTCTAGAGGTCCCAAGGACCAGGACTTTAGGACAAGCCTGCCACTAATTCACACAACAGAAGTAAAATCCTGTACTATCATGATTGGCTTGCCTATCTGGTCCCTTCATTTTGGGGTTGTGTGGTGGCTTTGCCTTTGTTAATGATATCCTCCTTATTAAATGAGACCCAGCTGGATCCTTGCTCCAAGTTCCTCAGTACAAAGGAAATGATGAGAAAATCCCCAAAGTGGCATTTTCTACCCACCTGAATTTCCTGAGCTTGGAATTCTGAACATAGCCAGATAGGAGTCTGGATTCTCCTGTGCAAAGTACAGTTGGCTTTTCTTGAATGGTTCCCCTCGTGGAAAGAAACTATTCTCTTCTAGAGCTCTGAGCTCCAGATGAATAGCAAGGTATATTCTTGACATGAGCCCGCAGCAGAGAGCAAACTATAGGCAGCAGGAGCTTGGGCTGCAGTCCAATCTGCTTCCCCTGCAGAGTGCTCCGAGAGCAGCTACCCACATTGGCAGGAGTCAGGGGCGGATACTGGCACTGCCAACACAAGCCTTTCAGGTCTGGCTGGCTTCAGCTGGTCTGAAACCTGGAACACAGGCGCCGGGGCCCTCACTTACTGAACCAGCAGGGGAGGCTACAAGCTCAGCCCCTGGGGATGAAAGTCCTCATGTCTGTCTCAGCCTGCAGATATCCACATGCAGTCTGTTTGTACATTGCCAGTTAGTTCTGGGCTAGGAGTACCACATCTGGGGCTCTAGTCACTCTGAGCTACATTCTTATTTGCCTTCTAAGCAGCCAGGATTGGCGGGCCACTCTTTAGGTGTGTGGTCAAGCTCCTTCACCAAATTTGTTTCCTGTTTTATTTTATGCGTGTCAGGGAGAGTAACCTCTCTGTGACATCTGCAGCATTCAACACATCTAGTTGACAGTCAACTCAACAAATATTTACTAAGTGCCTACTGTGTGCGTTAGGCACTATTCCAGACCCTGAGGATTCTGCAGAAAACAAAGTCCTGGTCGGCTCCAATGGCCAGTGGGTCACATTCAGATCAGGTATATGGAAGATACCCTGTATTAAGACAGAAATGCATCACTCCGGCCCTGTTACCTATGGCACACAGGGTGGCTGAATCCTCATTCCTCTTTCCTCAAGGAGGAAGAGGCAGCCCACAGAGAAGAGCTCCCTGTAGAGACCTGGAACACTGCTCCTTTATCCCATTTAGGCGGATGGGTCCTCAAGAAGTCAGGATGGAGAATTAACACCCTGGGCCACATCTTTGCTTCAAGATGAAATCCCAACCTCTCTTAATGCTTTCCATGACCCCACTGTATGTTACCACTCTCCCTCCAGGCCCCAGGCAACCCTGTTTGATAGTCCCCCACCTGCAAAACTTTACAGGTTATTCCCCAACCTACAGTGACTTTGCCTTTATGCAACCAATGCATTCCCTCACCTTCCTTTAGGTTTGATGAAAAAGTCCTTCTTCTTCTTTTTTAAGATTGTATCTATTTATTTGACACAGAGAGACACAGCTAGAGAGGGAACACAGGCAGGGGGAGTGAGAGAGGGAGAAGCCGAGCGGGAAGCCCGATGTAGGGCTCGACCCCAGAACCCCAAAAAAGTCTTTCTTCTAAAGAAGTCTTATCTAGGGGGGCATCTGGGTGGCTCACTCCCCCTGCCTGTGTTCCCTCTCTAGCTGTGTTTCTCTCTGTTAAATAAATAAATAAAATCTAAAAGAAAAAAAATCTTATCTAGGGGTGCCTCGGTGGCCCAGTTGGTCTGTCTTTGGCTCAGGTCATGATCCCAGGGCCCTGGGATGGAGCCCTGCATCATGCTCCCCGCTCAGTGGGGAAGAATGCCTCTTCATTTCCCTGTCTCTTCTGCTCATGCTCTCTTAAATAAATAAAATCTTAAAATAAAAGAAAAAGAAAAAGAAATCTTATCTAATATGCCAGCCCCCCTGCCCACATATTTTTCCCAAGGCTATGCTATGAGACAGGGACTATGCTAGACATCTTGGGCACATAAGACAGAGCAAGGCAGATGTGATCCTTGACTTCGCAGAACTCTGAGTGCAGAGAGGGATTCCAGAGTAGTACACTAACTCCCCCAAGTCCATGGTCCCGTCAGCACCCATGGGCGAGGCTTATACTTTATTCACTGTCTCTGACCTTAGCAGCACCCCTCATCATGTATATTACTTCCATGCCACAAAGAGTTACCCGTTAGTCAGAGCCACGCTAGAACTGCATCGTATCATCTCCTAGGGATCCAGCCCTTTTTTTTTTTTTTTTTAAGATTTTTTATTTATTTGACAGAGAGAAACAGCCAGAAAGGGAACACAAGCAGGGGTAGTGAGAGAGGGAGAAGCAGGCTTCCCGCCGAGCAAGGAGCCTGATGTGGGACTCGATCCCGGGTCTCTGGGATCATGACCTGAGCCGAAGGCAGTCGTCTAACCAACTGAGCCACCCAGGCGCCCCTAGGGATCCAGCCCTTTTTTGAGTATCTCAGGTGTGAAGGATGCAAGTCCCTCAGGAAGCTTTTTTTTAATCTTTTTTTTTTTAAAGATTTTATTTATTTGACAGAGAGAGAGATCACAAGTAGGCAGAGAGGCAGGCAGAGAGAGAGGAGGAAGCAGGCTCCCCGCTGAGAAGAGAGCCCAATGCAGTACTCGCTCCCAGGACCCTGAGATCATGACCTGAGCCAAAGGCAGAGGCTTAACCCTCTGAGCCACCCAGGCACCCCTTCAAGAAGCTTTTATAACCATCATTACTTGTTTAAGAAGCGTGTAGGCAACTTTATTAATCACCTACTTAACAAGTTTCTTTCCTTTCTCTGTTGCCTTCCACTCTTGGCCATGCTGTTGGAGAGGTCTGTTACTATCTTGACTCTACAAGGGGGTTAATTTCCTACTAGGGAACCTGTTCCGTTTTAGGACTTTTCTTTCTTTCTTAAGATTTTATTTATTTATTTGACAGATCTGAGAGATCTGTCAGATTTGAGAGATCACAAATAGGCAGAGAGGCAGGCAGAGAAAGAAGGGGAAGCAGGCTCCCTGCTGAGCACAGAGCCCGATGTGGGACTCGATCTCAAGACCCTGAGATCATGACCTGAATTGAAGGCAGAGGCTTAACCCTCTGAGCTACCCAGGCACCCCACCCCTCCCTTTTTGGACTTTTCTAATTGGTAGAAATGACTACTCCTTTTAAACCCAAATCTGCCTCCGGTGTGTTTTTTTTTTTTTTTTTTTTTTTTTAAGATTTTATTTATTTATTTGACAGAGAGAAACACAGCGAGAGAGGGAACACAAGCAGAGGGAGTGAGAGAAGGAGAAGCAGGCCTCCCACCGAGCAGGAAGCCTGATGTGGGACTCGATTCTGGGTCTCCAGGATCATGCCCTGAGCCGAAAGCAGTCGCTTAACCAACTGAGCCACCCAGGCGTCCCGTCTCCGGTGCTTCTAATTCTGTTCCCTTGGGCCATGTAAAAAAGCCCAAATTCTGCTTCCATCTGACTGGGCTCAAATTATTTGAAGCTAGCTGTGTTATACCTTCCTTAGGCTAACCAGTCCCACCTCCTTCAGCTGTCCCTCACTTCAAATGTCTCCACAACATCCTGCTTATTCTTCCACTAAGACTAAGTCAAATAAATAAAATCTTTTTTTTTTTTTTAAAGATTTTTTTTTAAAGAGGGAGAAGTAGGCTCCCTGCTGAGCAGGGAGCCCCATGCAGGGCTCTATCCAAGGACCCTGCGATCATGACCTGAGCCAAAGGTGGACACTCAACTGACTATGCCACCCAGGCGCCCCAACACTAAAAAGCATCTTATTTATTTATTTATTTATTTATTTATTTATTTATTTATTTTTAAAGATTTTATTTATTTGACAGAGAGAAACACAGCCAGAGAGGGAACACAAGCAGGGGGAGTGAGAGAGGGAGAAGCACGATCCCGGGTCTCCGGGATCATGACCTGAGCCGGAGGCAGTCGCTCAACCAACTGAGCCACCCAGGCGCCCACTAAAAAGCATTTTAAAAAACCACCTGCATCAGAACCACATAGTGAGTGTGTTAAGAATGCAGACTCCTGGGTTCTATGTTGGACTAAATAAGTGAATGTATTTAGGTCTAGGGCCTTGGAATGTGCACTCTCGGCAAGTGCTGCAGGTACTTATGAGCACTGACGTTTGAGAATCAAGTGTTTTAAAGGCTTGAAGACGAGGTGAAGGTGGTCACAATTTTAGTCCATCCTTCATAAGGCAACTCTTCTTTAGCTAAGGCACAAAAAACCTATGTTACATTTTTCATGGCACTTTTAGGATCTGGCCATCCTCAGCACCCTATGAAGTGGTTACTATTACATTTAGCTAATGATAATAGAGAAGATGAAACAAACTGGTTAAAATCAGTGAGATCTGAAGCCAGATGCAAGGACTTCCTAGGCCAGTGTTCACGCCACCTCACGGAGCCACTTTCCTGGGACAGCTTTCTGCCACAGGGCGTTAGGCAAAACAATAAAACCCACTGTGCGCTTCACTCTCCCTTAAGAGCTACAGCTAACACTTAGGGAATGGTTGCTACATGCCAGTTACTGTGCCAAATACTTACATGCACCACCTCATCTAATGCCCATAGTCTCGTGTAGTAGGTGCAGTCATTATCTCAGTTTTACAGATGAGGAAATCAAGGCACAGGTAAGTAACTTGTTCACGGTTATACAGCTAGTAAATGCAGGAGCTGGAATGTGCCTCTGCTCTTTTTTTTAAATTAAGTTTTAAATTTTAATTCCATTATAGTTAACACAGAGTGTTATATCAATTTTAGGTGTACAATACAATAATCCAACAATACTATATATTATTCAGGGCTCATCATGGTAAGTGTACTCTTTAATCCCCATCACCTATTTCCCCCATCCCTCCATCCATGGGTCTCTGCTCTTTTTTTTCTTTTTTAAAGATTTTATTTATTTGACAGAGAGAGAGATCACAAGTAGGCAGAGAGGCAGGCAGAGAGAAAGGAAGAAGCAGGCTCCCTGCCGAGCAGAGAGCCCGACGTGGGCCTCGATCCCAGGACCCCGAGATCATGACCTGAGCCGAAGGCAGAGGCTTTAACCCACTGAGCCACCCAGGCGCCCCATGGGTCTCTGCTCTTAATCAGTGTTCCACTGCCCATAGCTCTCAATGAATCCAGAGCATTTACCTGTGCTTCAGGCAGAAACTTCTGCAATCCCCACAAGGGAAAGGGTCTGATTTAGTACAGACATTCAAAGCGGGCAGTCTCCTTTTGCTCACTTCTTGAAGACTGAGCTCTTTTGGACGTGGTACTCTTCCCACAGCAGCTGATATGCCACAAGTCAGGGAAGAGCAGGGTCTAGGAGAGCATGCCTTCCTAACTCAGGTGATCTTGAGCAAGTTACTGAACCTTGTCTGTAAAATGCAGATGATTCTGAAGGTCTCTTTCCATTCTTAAAGGTTTCTATGATTCTAGGCAGTCATCTTGGAAAGGAGGCGAGGAAAGACAGTTCTGCCACTAACCCTGACGCCGGAGTTGAGCTCTGTCACTGGGACAGTGCCAAGAGCGGGGCCTGGCCCTTTCAGAAGGGCTGAAGGTTCAGAATCTGAACTAAAGTGAGAGGCGAGAGACAATTCATGACAGAAAAAGGTGGTATGGGTTCTTCTCATATGATAAGCCACTCAGGAGGACTTGGAGGGTTTTATGGAATCATTAGCACAGAGCTCCCCTCTGGCCACAGAGCAGAGGAAGAAACAGCAGACCAGTTTACAAAGCTCCAGAGCGGAAAATTTCTGTTGGTGTCCAAACTAAGTTTTTGGCTTTCTGTAAAGTTTGGAATGACTTATACTGATGTTTTAATCACCTGTTTAGTGTTCTGAAGACTCCTGTCAGCAGCCTCACTGAGCTTGCTCCAGACGGCAGTGGGGAGCTGCTGGCTCACATACTGTGATCTTTTAGTCAGCCATTTCTTTCCCATGGCCATCTGTGACACCCTGTAGCTCTCTCCAGGCCACTTAGAGAGAATGAGCCAAAACTGTGTGCCCGCCCCATAGGAGGCTGTGGACAAGCTTTCTGGCTAACTTCTCGCCAGATTCAAAGACAAGAAGGGCCCCTTAAAAAAAAACCAAGGGGCAAAGATGTGAGGAGTGGTCTCTGGAGATCAGAATACAAACTCAGGGCTGGGCACATTCTAGAAACAAAAATTCATGAGCGTGCAAGAAGCCCATTAGGGAGGTTCAGGATATCAGTATGTAGAACAAGTCAGCATTTTACTTCGTCTGCAGTTTTCACTGGTCACAGCTTCTCAGTGGCTGAAATATCCCATTTTCCTGGGAAAGCTGTGGTGGAGATGAAGTGGTAACTGCTGGTTGACAGGCATCATGTCATTTCATTTGACTGTCACAGTAATCCTTTGAGACAGAAAGAGGAAGAAGAAACTGCAGCTCAGAGCAAACAAACAGCTAGTAAGAGGTGAAGTTGGAATCTGGACTCAGATTTGTCTAACTCCAAAGTCTGTGCTCAGCATACTCTGTAGCCTCTTAGAGAAGGCAGCGGTACTTTTGGAGAAAGGGACTTATTTCAGGTTCTTTTCATACCCCTCCCCCACCCCACTCAGTAGCAGCCCCAAGGCCCAACCCCAGGACACAATCCACAGTTCTGAGGAGTTTGTATTCAGGTGAACACAAACCAAATGGATGGCTGGCTAAGCTATGGGCAAGAATAAAGATAGTGAAAAAACTTTTTTTAATTTTATAATTATTTGAGAGACAGACCGAGCCAGAGAGAGAACACAAGCAGGTGGGAGCAGCAGAGGCAGAGGGAGAAGCAGGCTCCCCACTCAGCAGAGAGCCTGATGCGGAGTTCAATCCCAGGACCCTGGGATCTTGAGCTGAAGGCAGACACTTAACCAACTGAGCCACCTAGGAGCTCCAAGATACTGAAATTTAAAATTTCTCAGAGTATCTGTCCTAAAAGGAGTTCTGTCATTCAGATTAATTTCATTTCTCTGGACCCAGTATGGGCAAGACCTTAGCTGATCAGATGATTAACTGAATGAATACAGGAAGCTCGTCACTGCTGGATGCCAAGTTAAGACCTATATATGAGTATCCCCAGAAAGTTCTCTGCAGTACATGGTCTCGAACTCTGTAAAGAGGAAAGTTTATCAGGGAGCATGGGGACAAGAAAAAGGAAATCAAAGTTGCCTCCTTCCATGGCACCCAAAGGTTCCTCAAATCCATTAATCTGACAAACTTTTACTGTGCAAGCAACAGGGTGTGCTGTTCATCTGGCGACTCTTGATCCTGGAGCGAGATATGATGGCAGAGAAGGGAAAGAACAATAGTTCTGAGTAGAAGGATCAGGCTTAGGGAGGAGATACTGATTTCTTTCTTTCTTTTTCTTTTTTTAAATATTATCTCCTTTTTTTTTTAGATTTTATTTATTTGACAGAGAGAAACACAGCCAGAGAGGGAACACAAGCAGGGAGAGTGAGAGAGGGAGAAGCAGGCTTCCCGCCGAGCAGGGAGCCCGATGTGGGGCTCGATCCTGGGTCTCTGGGATCATGACCTGAGCCGAAGGCAGTCACTTAACCAACTGAGCCACCCAGGCGCCCCGAGATGCTGATTTCTGACTGAGTTCTCAGGGAGCATTTCCCTATCACAAAATTTTGTCTTTTCTTGTCTCTTTTTTCCAGGGGAAGCTTCCTTAACTGTCTGCTGCTCTCTGTGGCTGAGAGTGAATTTCCCTTTGTCTAGCCAGACCACTCCACACATGCCATTGTTCTCTGCCCCACTGTGCTTGAGTTCAGGCAGAGAAGTGGCAAACAAGGCTTAGTAGAGGAAGGGAAGGGTCTCTCAGGGGAACCTTACTTACTGAGGAAAAAGAGAATCCTAGGGTGGCAAATGGCACAGAATGCCCTTCCTCAGTGACCTCAGAGGAACCTACTTATAAAGGGTGCAGTTAGAGAGGGGAGTGAGAAGAAAGGGAAAGAGACGGAGACCATGATCAGAGAGGTTTTAAAGTCCCACCGGAATTAACTGTGAGGATGAGGAGAAGGCCGTCTTGTCATGAGGGCAAAATTAACCAGACCCATCTGATTATGACAGAGGGAAAGAGGGTGCTGGGATAATGAATGGGGGCAGAAGCTTACAGACCACGGCATGCATGAGGGGATGTAGGAGAAAAGTGTTCCAAAGCTGATGACAAGGCAGACAGGAAACTTACACGTCCTTGCTGACAGGAAAGAAATAGTGAAAACTGGGTCTCCTCTCATCTGCAGGATTTCTACTAGGCGTCTGAGGTTCACCCTCTTCCCAAGGATGTGCTGACAGCTGGGAATACTGCCCTTCAGGTCAGGCAGGGCAGGGGTCTAGACCTCTCCAGGAGTTCACAAAGAGATTCAGTAAGGACTCAAACCACGATCCAAAACACAAATGGGACTGCCATTTCCTGTTGGGTTTCCATGCTGTACAAAAGTGGGGGAGAAATGCCAACTACAAAATGCTCTGTCTTCTGTGGAAAATGGAGTAGGCAATGCATCCAGCTCCAGGTTCTGACTTGTAAATCTAAGTGAGAACTAGTTGCTAGCTTCTAGAGGATTATACTGTTAAAGAGATATTCCGCCACCCAGGCTGCCAGCCTTTCCACTCGCTGTCCACGGACTTCTAGGGGGCTGATGACAAAGTTGTCTTGGACCTTTGGAGGAAGGGCAGCCTTGGGCTTTGGCAGCTCCTTCAAGACCTCAGTTCACTGTCCTGTGTTCTTAAACAGCTCTGATGGAACAAGCCATCTGTGAGGGTTATTTAGCTTGGAACTGGAAGAGGGTGAGGATGTGGAAAAAATAAACTGAGCAGCCAAAGGATGGGGCCAGAGAGAGAAAGCAGGTGGCATGTTCGTGAGACTGTGCCAGGACTGAGAGCAGGGTGGGATGGCACAAAGGACTGGTGCCGGAAGGGGGCCAGCATGGGAAGCGCTGGAACGCCCAGGACAGCATGATTTTATTTCCGAAGTGTTTTGCTGTTCTCTGAAGGTCTCACAAACCTTCATTTGAGGGTTTCCATTACTGGAGAATCCTGGGATAATGTAAACTGTTAAGCACACCTGCCCTGCCTTCAGAAAAACTCC
Source organism: Spilogale gracilis (assembly GCA_004023965.1). NCBI lineage: Eukaryota > Metazoa > Chordata > Mammalia > Carnivora > Mephitidae > Spilogale > Spilogale gracilis. Next base: position 13,365 of record PITA01002767.1, on the reverse strand, counting down.
TTGAATGCTGCCTAATTTCTCACTGGGCCTGAATCCTACCTTAGGAGGTAGATCAAAATAATGTTTTCTGCATCCAAAGTCACAAGATAATGGTGATGGCTGGAGTGGAGAAAATGGAGCCAGGTAGGGTTCTGAGGGAATCTCTAACCGCAATTACAGAAAACAGCAACAGCAACCTCAAGGTGATCTGGAAGCGATATGGGAGTCTGGTGTGAGACTGAACTGTGACTGTTTGCATGGAATCTCCTCAACTGCTCCTCCACTCACCCTGAAAAACATATAGATTGAGGAAGACTTCTATTTTTTTAAAATCTAGGCATTTTCACTTACGTTATTTCACTTAATCCTTAATGAGACTGTCACCCCCATTTTACAGAGAGTAAACTCAAGTCCAGAAAAATAAAGAACTTCTATGGAGATTATTTTGAATCAAAACAGAATATAATGGATACTATGACTTTCATCTAATTCAGGGAGATTTATTTTTCTATAGGTCATTTCGGCAAAACAACATTAGAACGGATGGTATCTCATCTGATCCATTTCTGATCACCAAGCCTATGAAGTACATCCTCACAGATTTGCAAAAGAGTCCAAAAAGATGCAGTAAGAATATATTTCTGGGGTGCCTGGGTAGCTCAGTCGTTAAGCATCTGCCTTCGGCTCAGGTCATGGTCCCGGAGTCCTGGGATCTGGCCCCACATCAGCCTCCCTGCTCAGTGGGAAGCCTGCTTCTCCCTCTCTCACTTCTGCTGTGTTCCCTCTCTAGCTGTGTTTCTCTCTGTCAAATAAATGCATAAATAAATCTTTTAAAAAATATTTTATTTATTTGACAGAGAGATAGATCACAGGTAGAAAGAGAGGCAGGCAGAGAGAGGGGGAAGCAAGCTCCCTGCTGAGCAGAGAGCCCGATGTGGGACTCAATCCCAGGACCCTGAGATCAAGACCTGATCTGAAGGCAGAGGCTTTAACCCACTGAGCTACCCAGGTGCCCCCATAAATAAATCTTAAAAAAAATTATATATATATATATATATATATTTGTTTATTTCTGATTCTTCATTAAATACTTCTAAGTCATTGGACTAAGAACAGGCTTGGAGATAGCAAGCAAGTAACTATGAATGCTGCTTATGCTACTTTTTTTTTTAATATATTCTTTTTTTTTAAAGATTTTATTTATTTATTTGACAGAGAGAGAGATCACAAGCAGGCAGAGAGAGAGGAAGAAGCAGGCTCCCTGCTGAGTAGGGAGCCTGATGCGGGCCTTGATCCCAGGACCCTGAGATCATGACCTGAGCCGAAGGCAGAGGCTTTAACCCACTGAGCCACCCAGGCACCCTGCTTATGCTACTTCTAATAGTTTTTTGTTTTTGTTTTTTTAAAATTTAAAAAAATTAAAAAAAAAATTTGTTTTTTTAAAATTTTATTTATTTGACAGAGAGAAACACAGCCAGAGAAGGAACACAAGCAGGGGGAGTGAGAGATGGAGAAGCAGGCTTCCCGCCGAGCAGGGAGCCTGATGTGGGACTCGATCCTAGATCTCTGGGATCATGACCTGAGCCGAAGGCAGTCGCTTAACCAACTGAACCACCCAGGTGCCCCAATATAAATATATTTATATCAATGATGATACATTTTGCCATTTTTTTTTTTTTCATTTTGCCATTTTTTAAAACTGTTTAATAGCATATCTTAGAGATAACCAACATCATTTGTAAAACACATTTCATATGAAGTGCTAAAGATCAATAATAAAGTTCTGGAATACATCCAGAAAACCTAATGAATTTATTGCAACAGAGTTTCTCTGTGTTGGGAGGACTGAAAAACTTAGAAAAGGTACAAAACAAAAGAGACGGGAGAAAAATCCTGTTTGGTACTCCAGTCCATCAGGCCTGGGAGTGGTCAGCAACAAGAGACCGCTCAACCAGGCATGGTCTCAAATGACACAAAGCTTGGGCAAAAGAGGCTGCATTTACATATCACAAAAGACTATGAAAAGTGTGGGGCACCTGGGTGGCTCAGAGAGTTAAGCCTCTGCCTTAGGCTCAGGTCATGATCCCAGGATCCTGGGATCAGTCACATTTCGAGGTCTGCTCAGCAGGGAGCCTGCTTCTCCCTCTGCCTCCGCACCTCTCCCGCTCATGCTCTTTCTTTCCGTCTCTCAAAATAAATAAATAAAATGTTAAAAAAAAAAAAAAAGACTATGAGAAGCGTATATATGTGCTCTGGTCTGCATGGTGCCCAGAAAGAGCGCTCTTTCTGAAGCACACATATAGGAAGACATGCAAATAGTCATAAGCTACAGTTGACCCTTGAACAATACGGGTTTGAACTCTACAGGTCCATGTATATGCAGATATTTTTCAATAATGCCTTCTCTCTTATGATTTTCTTTTCTTTCTTTTTTTTTTTTTTTTTGATTTTATTTATTTGGCAGAGAGAAACATAGCGAGAGAGAGGAAACACAAGCAGGGGGGTGAGAGAGGGAGAAGCAGGCTTCCTGCCGAACAGGCAGCCCGATGTGGGACTCAATCCCGGGTCTCCGGGATCATGACCTGAGCCGAAGGCAGTCGCTTAACCAACTGAGCCACCCAGGCGCCCCTTATGATTTTTTTTTTTTTTTAAGATTTTATTTATTTGACAGAGAGAAACACAGCCAGAGAGGGAACACAAGCAGGGGGAGTGAGAGAGGGAGAAGCAGGCTTCCCGCCGAGCAGGGAGCCCGATGTGGGACTCGATCCCGGGTCTCCGGGATCATGACCTGAGCCGAAGGCAGTCGCTTAACCAACTGAGCCACCCAGGTGCCCCTCCTTATGATTTTCTTAATAGTATTTTCTCTAGCTTACTTTTCACAGTAATCAACGTCATGAGAGGGTGCTCAACAAACATGAAGGCCAGAAACAAACACTAACATTTTTTTACAGTGAAAATTAAAATATGTTAATTTCATCTTTAAGTGTAACCCAGATGTTATGGCAAGAGGCACCTTGTACCCCTGAAGGTTCAGGCACTGCTTGCCAGTACTAGTCTCACTGTTAGGGACAATACACAGCTACCACTGAACAGAAAGTTTTATATATATTATAAGTTATATATATATATATATTTAAAGATTTTATTTATTTATTTGACAGAAAGAAACACAGCTAGAGAGGGAACGCAAGCAGGGGGAGTGAGAGAGGGAGAAGCAGTTTTCCTGCCGAGCAGGGAGCCTGATGTAGGGCTCAATCCCAGGACTCTGGGATCATGACCTGAGCCGAAGGCAGATGCTTAAGGAAGGAGCCACCCATGCTTAAGGACTGACTTACCCCAGAAAGTAAGATATTTGAGGTGTTTCAGGCTGATCTCACAGTCTGAGGTTCTACTGCGTAAAGGTACCTTCTACTAGGGGCAGGGTATAATTTTTTGCTCCCTAGACTGTAGTCCCAAAAACAACTTAAGGTAGTCCACTGAATTCAATCAATAAATAATAAGCACCTGCTATGTGTGGCAGGCCTTAGTGAAGGTGTTAGGAATAGAGCAGTGGATGAAACAAGGCTCCTGCTGCCTCGGAGCCTCATGTTCTTGTGAGACTCAGAAACAAGCAAGGAAACACAGGACAAGTAGTGAGAAGTCTTAAGAAAACAATTAAGTAGAGTAAGAGAGACAGAGAATGACAGGGTGGGAGGGTACCATTCTTTTATAGAAGATGAACAGGGAAAGGCTCCCGGGAAAAGTGTCATTAGAGCAGACGTGAAGGGTGAGCCACAGAACAGAGACAGCCTGAGAAGGGCTTGCCAGCCACACCGTGAGAGGAGAAGCCTTGGAGAGTTGATGCAACTTGCACGCCCTCCATGCAGTTTCTGGATAGTTTCCATCACAGATGAGAGTTTTATGTTGAATTTTAAGTTGACCACAAATATTTAACTTCCCTGGACCATAAATGCAGTATCTTCTCTGTGGTTTAGCTGGCACCAAGCACATATTTATGAATCTCTATATGTCTGCCTGTTATTTAAATTTCTTATGGAAGTGCCAAGGTCTTTAGTTGTCACTTACCCCCTCCTACTCTGTAGTAGTGGGTTTGAACCCTAATCAGGCCTAATTCTTGGAGGAAAGAGATATCTTTACAATTGAAGTATAGGATCTTCCTAGTTAAATTTCTTATTACCTCTTTCCTCTTCAAAAAAAAACACTGGATGGTCAGTTCTGAGTTCTTGTATTTGAATTACAGTGTAAAAATTTAAAAACTTTTGTGTTTTTTTTTTCACCAGTAGAGCATAAAAAAAAAAAAACGTAGTAAATCTATGTACTTTTGCTATAGTAAAAAGCAAAACAAATAAACAAAAAAAAGTAATGAGCCCCAAACCTCTAGATGTATGTTATTTCCATACCGATTCCTAAGAATTATAACCAGCACTAAATATAGAGAATATAGGAAAGAGTCCATGCTCCCCAGCTGCGTCTTCAGCTGGCTTGGGCAATGGTTCTGGCTCCATAAGAACACAAAAGTCTGGGCTAGCCTAATCCCACGGCCAGTGTCGCTAATCCAGCTGGCAAAAGATCCACAGGAACTTTTATCAAATAAAGGCACACAGGCAGATCATCTGAAACTCTTGAGTTTCAAAACAACCATTCCTACCCCGTTCTGGATTTCTGACACCGCCTTCATCCTTCTCAGCAAAGTCTACTGAGCCATTGAGCTACTCATACTCAGGCTGTGGGCGTGAGGAATAAATCAAACTGCAGAATTGAGACCAACACAGAAAGACGTACGGGACATCTTCATGAATCACTGGATTGCTTCTTCCTGAGTCTTCCAGGAGGAGTACAGCTAATTGTTATGAAGTATTTGACACACATATAAATCCATGCAAGTATATTTTAAGAACAATGCTCACCTTAATAAAATGGACATGGCTTTCAAAATATTCAACTTGGAAAGCAAGAAACGCATTAAAAAAAACAAACAAACTAGCACTGGCTTGTAATTAGAGTGGCTTTAAGTACATGTTTCTAACTACATTGTCCATCTTTCCAGTTTTCCACTGAAATGCGTCTATCAGACCCAGGCACATACCAGAAACTATGAGGAATTTTCTGTAAGACAAACTGCAGATGGGACTGGAATGAGGAAAAACATAACTGATGTTCAACCCTCTGCCTGTTTGATGAGTACATAAATTAGACCTTAGCAGTTGTGCATCACTAATGCCTTTATCGTGGAGCAACTAGGACAAGAGCCAAGGTGAATCATGGTACACTTAGAAGGGCACAACTGGATCCTAGCAGGGTATCAGAAGAAACTTAGCAGTTGTTGGCTTAAAATTGGTGTGGGTGGCCACTGAAGCAGAGGAAAGACAAAGCTGAGGTTGGCTTCTAAAAGAGGCAAATAACCCAAAACAAGAACCCTAAGTGGAGAAACCTGGTCTACCACAGAAAACAAGGGTTTAGCTCTTTGCTATAACTATCTCTAGCTCTAGTTTCCTTTCTCCTCTAGCACAGTCCAACATCAGCAAATGTTTTTCTTTTCCTTTTATCTGTACCTGAAACTCTTTTATTTCTTTTTTGAAGATTTTATTTATTTATTTGAGAGAGAGTGAGTTAGATGGAGTGAGAGCACACACAGAGGGAGAGGGACAGAAAGGAGCAGACTCCCTGCTGGGGGACTCTGGGATCATGACCTGAGCTGAAGGCAGACACTTAACCTCAGCACCTGAAAATCTCTTAAAGATTTATTTATTTATTTGAGAAAGAGAAAGAGAGAGAGAGTGCACATGAGTGGGAGAGGGGGCAAAGGAAGAAGGAGAGAATCTGGAGCAGACTCCCTGATGAGTGTGGAGCCCAATGAGGGGCTCAATCTCACAACCCTGAGGTCATGACCCAAGCCCAAATCAAGAGTCGGATGCTCAACTGACTAAGTCACTCAGGCGCTCAACCCTGAACCTGAAAATCTTAACAAGAGACGCTTCAAAGTTCCCAATATGAACAAATAGAGACTGCTCCAATAAGGATGAAAAAATAAAATCACCAAACATATGAAAAGGCGTTACATTTGGAGGTGCCTGGCTGGCTCCATTAGTGGAGCATGTGACTCTTGATCTTGGGGTTGTGAGTTTAAGCCCTATGTAGAGATTACTTAAAAAAAAAAAGGTATTACAGTTGAACAGAAGGAAATAAATCTAAGGAATAAGTAGATATCTTTCTAGGAGAGTCACTGTGAAAATTTTGGAAACTTAAAATTAATATGAATTGTAATTTAACAGTAATTGCACATGGACAGATAAACAGACCATTGGTACAGAACAGAAAGTTAGAAAAAGACTCAAACATATACATGCACCCAACTCACAATAAGACACCACTGCAGTCCAGTGGGGAAAATGGAACTTTCAGTAAATGGTGCTGGAGCAAATGGATATCTGGAAAAAATTTTACCTTGCCTCTACCTCATGCCTTAAACAAAAATTTGAGATGGATTAGAGAACTAAACATGAAAAGTAACATAACTTCTAGAAGAAAATACAGAGTATTCACGGTCTCAGAGTAGGCAAACATTTTTTTTTCTTTCTTTCGTTTTTTGAAAGCGAGTGTGCAAGGGCACCTGGGTGGCTCAGTGGTTAAGTGTCTGCCTTTGGCTCAGATGGGCTTGAGCCGGCATTAGGCTCCCTTCTCAGTGGGAAGCCTGCTTCTCCATCTCCCACTCCCCCTGCTTTTGTTCCCTCTCTCACTGTCTCTCTCTGTCAAATAAATGAAATCTTAAAAAAAAGAAAAAGAGTGTGTCTCTCTTTTTTAAAAGGGGACACTTAACAAACAGGTGTCCCTTGAAGTAGGCAAACATTGCTTAAATAGGACGCAAAAAGCACCAACCATAAAAGAAAAAAAAATTGACTTCATTAAAATTAAGAACTTGTGTTCATCAAAAGATACCACTGAGAGTAAAAATGTGAGCCACAGACTGAGGGAAGATATTTTCAATATATACATCCAACACAGACCTTAATATTTAGAATACTAAAAAAAAATAATTCTACAAACCAATAAGAAAAAAGACAAACCACTCAAGGAAAAAATAAAACTCAGGAATAGGCACTCCACAGAGAGAATATCCAAATGGCCTGCAGCATAAGAAAAGGTACTTAACATTATTACTCATCAGCAAAATGCAAATTAAAATTACAATGAGATACTTCTACACATCCACCAGAATGGCTAAAATGATAATCAAAATCAAAATCAAGTGTTAGAAAAAAATGCTCCACATCACTTGCCATTAGGAAATACAAATAAAACCACAGTGAGATACCACCTCACACCAGTCAGAATGGCTAAAATGAGTAAGACACGAAGCAATAAAGGTCGGTAAGGATGCGGGGAAAGGGGAACCCTCTTACACTGTTGGTGGGAATGCAAGCTGATACAGCCCCTCAGGAAAACAAGATGGAAGTATCTCAAGAAGTTAAAAAATAGAGCTACCCTATGACCCAGCAACTGTATTTACCCCAAAGACACAAAGGCAGTGATCTGAAGGGGCACTTGCACCCCAGTGTTTAGAGCAGCAATGTACACAACAGCCAAGCAGTGGAAAGAGCCCAGATGCCCATCAATAGAGGAATGGATAAAGAAGATGTGGTATATATACACAGCCATCAGAATATTACTCAGCCATCAAAAGGATGAAATCTTACCATTTACACTGACATGGATGGAACTGGAGGCTATTATGCTGACAGAAATAAGTCAATCAGAGAAAGACAATATATAAGATGGTTTCATTCATATGTGGAATATAAGAAACAGTACAGAGGATCATAGGGGAAGGGAGGGAAAGCTGAATGGGAAGTCATCAGAGACGGAGATAAACCATGAGAGATTCTTGACTCTAGGAAACAAACTGAGCATTGCTGGAGGGGTAGGGGGTGTGTGAGGGGATGGGGTAATTGGCTGATGGGCATTAAGGAGGGCACATGATGTGATGAGCACTGGGTGTTAAGGCAACTGAGGGACTGCGGAACACAGTAATATATTATATGTTGGTTAATTAAATTTAAATAACAAAACAAAGCAAAACAAAACAAAGCCAAGTGTTGCCAAGATGCCAAAACTCTCATACCCTGCAGATGGTCATGCAGATTGGTATAACCATGATGGAAATCTGTTTGGCAGTATCGATTGTAGTGACATGCACCTGCCTTATGACTTAACAATCCCATTCCTCGGTTTATATCAAAGAGAAGTAAGTGAGAGCATAAGTCCACCAAAAGACCATAAAAATGTTCATGGTAGCTTTAGTCATAACAGCCAAGACTGGTAAAATAAACAAGCTTTCATCAAGAGTAGAATAAAAAAAACTGTGGTATACTCATACAAAAAAGTACTACACAGCAATCATGAAAAATGAATGACTTCCATGCAGCAACATGGATGAATCTCTCATAGGCTGTGTTGAACAAAACAAGCCAGGCACAAAAGGTATGTACTATGGGTCTGTTTATACACAGTCCAAAAATAGGCAAAATCAACTGATAGTGAATGAGGTAAGAATAATGGTTAACCTGTGTGAGAGAGACTATAAATAAGAGGGGGCATAAAGGAACTTACTGGGATGCCAGAAATACTCTATCTCCCCCTCCAAGAAGATTTATTTATTTGAGAAGGAGAGACAGAGAACTAGTGGAAGGGGCAGGGGGAGAGAAAGAGAGAATCTTAAGCCAACTCCATGCTGAGTGTGGAGCCTGATACAGGGCTTGATCTCACCACGCTGAGATGATGACCTGAGCCAAAACCAAGAGTCTGACACTTAACTAACTGTGTCACCCAGGCAGCCCCACAGAAATATTCTGTATCTTGATCTGGGTGGCAGTTATCATGAATACAAGCATCTGTAAAAATGTACTGAGCTTAAACTTAAGAGTAGTATACATTACTTTCTATGAAAGTTAAAGCTCAATAAAAAAAATTAAAAAAGCACACATACGAAATTGTATTTCAAATCAAATTAGGCTGTTAAATGAGAAAATGATCAGAAAAAACTACAGGTAAGGCAGTCAGCAGCAGTTCAGTACAACAGAAAACCAAAACCAGTGCAACACAACACTTGCTTGAGCCTCTCCTACAGCACAGAATTAAAAACAGAGATGAAAATCAAGTTATGTGGAAACAGATCCCTGATCTTTATTTTTTAATTTTTAAAAAAGATTTAATTATTTTAGAGAGATAGAGAGAGTGAGAGAGCACAGGAGTGGGAGGGGCAGGGAGAGAGAGAGAGAGAATCTCAAGCCGACTCTGTACTGAGTGTTAGAGCCTGATGTGGGCTCGATCCCAGGACCCATGAGATCATGGCCTGAGTCAAAACCAAAAGTCGATGCTCAACCAACTGAGCCACACAGGCTCCCCAGATCCCTAATTTTTATTTTATTTATTTTTAAATATTTTATTTATTTACTTGCCAGAGAGAGAGAGAGAGAGAGAGAGAGAGAGAGAGAGATCAAGACACAGAACACAAGCAAGGAGAGTAGCAGGCAGAGGCAGAAGCAGACACCCTGGTTAGCAAAGAGCCCGATGTGGGACTCGATCACAGGACCCTGGGATCATGACCTAAGCCAAAGGCAGACCCTTAACCCACTGGTGTAGGTCACCCAGGTGTCCCCCAGATCCCTAATCTTTAAAAGCTACTTCAGAGAGATCAAGAGAGACAGGAGAAGAGCAATGATTTCAAAAAATGAGAAAGAAAAGGATTAAAAAAGAGAGAAGGAAACTCTCCGGGAAGATGTAAAGCCTGAACATTCTGAGGGCATGTTAAGAAACTTAGTAAGAGACCAGCACCTTCATTAGTGATGGCAAAAAAAAGTGTTTTATTTTTTGTTTTAAGGATTTGGAGGCTTCATTTGTGTTCAGTGGGGAAGAGAGCCATGATCAGTAGTAATGCTTGTGTTTGGCACAAAATGGAAGGATACCTATGAGACATTTGCCAGACATATCTTTTTTTTTTTTTTTTAAGATTTTATTTATTTATTGACAGAGAGAGAGATCACAAGTAGGCAAAGAGGCAGGCTGAGAGAGAGGGGGAAGCAGGCTCCCTGCTGAGGGATCGATGTGGGACTTGATCCCAGGACCCTGAGATCATGACCTGAGCCGAAGGCAGAGGCTTTAACCCTCTGAGCCACCCAGGCGCCCAGCCAGACATATCTTGTTTTGGTCTTTAATTTCCAAGGATAATGAGAAAAAAAAATCCTATACACATTAAAAACAAAACAAAACAAAACACCACCACACACAAATCCGACTGGCCTCAGACTTTTCTGCCCGAACACTAGTTAGCTATGCGTGGAGAAGAACAAAAGAAAAACCATTTTTAGATAAACTAAGATTTAAAAAGATAATAAAGATTCTTCTTTCAGAAAAAAATATTACTTAAATATGTATCCTAGTAAGACAAGATATTAGTAAAAACTCAAGGACATTGTTTAAAAAGAAATCAAGAATATCTTGAACAAATAGCATTAAATGGCATTTTAAAAAAGGAATGTGGGAAGGATTTGAGATTCTGCCTGGACTGGCATCTCTTGGCCACATGCTTGGTCACCCCAGCATAGCCACTGTGCACACCACAGGTTCACTAACGCGGGCAAGGAGAAAAGGGTTGCCCATTATCTCTATCAGTGGAATTTGATGGAAAGAGACTGGTGGGGTCTCTGAAGTTAATCATTACTATGTCAAAAGGTCTGGAGAGGGCACCTGGGTAGCTCAGTGGGTTAAAGCCTCTGCCTTCGGCTCAGGTCATGATCCCAGGGTCCTGCGATCGAGGCTCGCATCGGGCTCTCTGCTCTGCAGGGAGCCTGCTTCCTCCTCTCTGCCTACTTGTGATCTCTCTCTCTGTGTCAAATGAATAAATAAAATCTTAAAAAAAAAAAGGTCTGGAGAAAATTACTGATTAAGGAAGCATTTTCCTGACTGATGAAAAATAACTCGGTTATGTTCAGCTAATCCTTCTAGAAGGTTATGCAGTGTATTAATGTAGTGAATAATAAAAACAACAAAAAGTAAAGCAAAAAGGGAGGTGGGGAAACTGTTATACATTAAAAGGACTTTGATACCGTACCACCCAAAAGCAAAGTATGGACTTTGCCTATCAGATCTTAATTCTAATGGAGTCATTGTGAAATGGCATTTAAAACACATTTTTTTTTTTTTAAGATTTACTTTATTTATTTGACAGAGAGAAACACAGCCAGAGAGGGAACACAAGCAGGGGGAGTGAGAGAGGGAGAAGCAGGCTTCCCGCCGAGCAGGGAGCCCGATGTGGGACTCGATCCCGGCGGGATCATGACCTGAGCCGAAGGCAGTCGCCCAACCAACTGAGCCACCCAGGCACCCCTAAAAAACATTTAATTCCAGTATATTTAGCATACAATTATATTAGTTTCAGGTGTATAATATAGTGATTCAACAGTTCTACATATTTCTCAGTGCTCATCGTGATAAGTACACTCTTAATCCCCATCACCCACCTTCCTTCTGGTAACCACCAGTTTCTTCTCTATAGTTAATAGTCTTTTTTTTTATTTGACTCATTTTATTTTTTTTTCTTTTTTAAAGATTTTATTTATTTATTTGACAGAGAGAAACACAGTCAGAGAGGAAACACAGAGAGACTGAGAGAGGGAGAAGCAGGCCTCCCGCCGAGCAGAAAGCCCAATGCGGGGCTCAATCCCTGGTCTCCAGGATCATGACCTGAGCCGAAGGCAGTCGCTTAATCAACTGAGCCACCCAGGCGCCCCTATTTGACTCATTTTCTTTGCTTGTTTTGTTTTTTAACATTCCACATCTGAGTGAAATCATATGTTATTTGTCTTTCTCTGACTTACGTCATTTACCCTTTAGATCTATATGCTGCAAAAGGCAAAATTTCAACCTTTTTTATGGCTGAGAGATATTATATTGTGTGTATGTGTGTCATATGCACACTCATACAACCTCTTCTTTATCTGTCCGATCATCTATCAATGGACACTGGGTTGCTCCCATAATATGACTATTATAAATGCAGCCATAAACACTAGGGTGCATATATCTTTTCGAATAAGTGTTTTCATATTCTTTGGGTAAACACCCAGGAGTAAAATTACTGGATCCTCTGGTAGTTCTATTTTTCATTTTTTGAGGAACCTCCACATTGTTTTCCACAGTGGCTGCACCAGTGTGCGGTCCATCCAACAGCGCACAAGGGTTCCTTTTTTTCCACATCCTCGCCAACACTTGCTGTTTCTTGTGTTTTTGATTCTAGCCAGTAAAATGGCATTTTTGAGATAATCTGGAGAATTTGAAAATGGATTGTATGATATTTTCAAATTATTCACTTTGATATGTATAATAATGTTACAGAGGTTATGTTAGGGAAAAAAGTTTTACAATTTAGGGATGTCTACTGAAGTATTTTCAATATGATGAATGGGGTTTGATTTAAAACCTCCAAAGGATAAAAATCTGGCAGGGGGAAAAGGAGAATGAAAAAGGCAAAATATTGATACCTGCTCAAGCCACATGGTGATTCATTATAGTATTCTCTTTTCTTGTATGCTTGAAAATTTTCTGGTATGCTTGAAAATTTCAACAAAAACCAACGAAAAGCAAAACCCAAGAGCAAAAGCAGATACAGTGTTTTAAAAAATAAATGACAAAAAGCAAAAAGAGTAAAAGCTCATTCTATATTTGCAATGTTAACAGGATTCTAAGAATAGTACCTATGTTAAAAATTTATTCTTTAAAGAGATGATACACAATGTATACACAGTATAAAAACATTTAATGATAATAGGTTTGAGAATGTAAAGTGGTTAATTTGAACACTACAGCACAGGTTTGAATTACAGATGTGTGACCTTAGGTAAAGTGCTTAATCTGAGTCTCAGTTTCTTTGTCTGTACAATGGGGATATAGCAGTGCTTACCCCAAGAAAGACCACTGTGAAGATTATGCACTGGCACAATGCAAGCCTAAATAAATAGCTGCTATTATCTAAAAATCTAACACCCATAAAAACTAGGAAATGGGGGCGCCTGGGTGGCTCAGAGGGTTGAAGCCTCTGCCTTCGGCTCAGGTCGTGATCCCGGAGATCCGGGATCGAGCCCCACATCGGGCTCCCTGCTCGGTGGGAGGCCTGCTTCTCCCTCTCTCACTCCCCCTGCTTGTGTTCCCTCTCTCGCTGTGTTTCTCTCTGTCAAATAAATAAAATCTTAGGGGCACCTTTGTGGCTCAGTTGTTAAGCGCCTGCCTGAGGCTCAGGTCATGATCCTGGAGTCCTGGGATCCAGCCCCACATCAGGCTCCCTGATCCGCAGGAAGCCTGCTTCTCCTTCTCTCACTCCCCCTGTTTGCCTTC
>PITA01002766.1:0-152970 GCA_004023965.1 Spilogale gracilis | reverse complement strand
ATATCCAATTTTTGTAGCAACATGGACTGGACTGGAGGAGATTATGCTGAGTGAAATAAGCCAGGAAGAGAGGGTCAAGTATCACATGGTTTCACTTACTTGCGATGCATGAGGGGTAACCTGGAGAACAGTGGGAGAAGGAAAGGAAATGGAACTAGGGTAATCCAGGGAGGGAAACGAAACAACAGAGACTTTGGACGCAGAAACAAACCGAGGGACTTAGAGGGAGGGGGGTGGGGGGATGGGAGAGCCTGGTGGTGGGTACTGGCGGCGCCTAGAGCGTGGAGCACTGGGTGTTGGGAATGGGAAAAAAAAAAATTTAGTAACAATAAAAAAATAAATAAATAAATTTTTAAAATAAATAAATAAATAAACACACACACACACACACACACACATCTTCCTTATCCATTCATCTTTGGGTTGACACTTGGGTTGCTTCCATAATCTGGCTATTGTAAATAGTAATAAATAGTGAAGTTAACAATCATTTATTCGGTCACAAATATTTATTTACTATCTCCTATATTCCAGACATTGCACTTAGCAGCGGGGATATCAAATGAGAATGGAGATATCTTACGTAGTTGGGAGGACAGCCAGAAAAAGTGATTTCAACACAATGGGCTGCGTTGATAATTATGGTTGGAAAATGGAAGTGGAAACCACTAAATGCATGGAAGAGTCAGAGAAACCTTTAAAGAGGAAGAACCTGGAAGAAGGGTAAGAAATGTCTGGCCCGCGAAGGTGAGGAAGGGCAACCTATAGAAGGAATAACATGTACAAATAAGTATAAACCAATTTATGAAAGGCAAATAATTTCTAATTTATGAAAGGCAAGTAATTTCCTGTGGCTGGAATATGGAGAAGACGGTAAGGAGATAATGGGAAATGTGGGAGGTAGTTAGGCTGGGCCCCAACTGTGAAATCTTCAAAGGTAGAACAGAGAATTTGGAATTTGATATTATAGGCAATAGGGAAGTTATTTATTTTATTTTATTTTATTTTATTTTATTTTATTTTATTTTATTTTATTTTTTTTAAGATTTTTTTTTTTTAAATTTATTTGACAGAGAGAAACACAGCCAGAGAGGGAACACAAGCAGGGGGAGTGAGAGAGGGAGAAGCAGGCTTCCTGCCGAGCAGGGAGCCCGATGTGGGACTCGATCCCCGGTCTCTGGGATCATGACCTGAGCCGAAGGCAGTCGCTTAACCAACTGAGCCACCCAGGTGTCCCGGGAAGTCATTTATAAAAAATATTCCTTTTTCTGTTTTCCAAAATGACCCATATTCATTATGAAATGTTGGGGAAAACACCAAAGCCAGAATAAAAACCACTGGGAACACCTGTTTTTTTGTTTTTGTTTTGTTTTTTTTTACGATTTTAAGTCATCTCTATACAGAGTGTGGGACTTGTACTCGAAGCCTCAAGATCAAGAGTCACATGCTCTACTGACTGAGTCAGCCAGGCACCTCGCAAATATTTTTTGGGAGGGAGAATCTAACAACATATTTATATCAGTATGCTTTGGAAGAATAGCTCTGGCAGAGAGGAGAGATGGAGGACAGGAGATGGGTTGAGAGGTTATTGCATTAATAACCATGAGAGAGGAAGGTCTGAACAAAGACGGTAGCGGTGGGGATGGAAAGTGAGGAGAGATTTTAGACATTCCTTAGGGGAAATCACTAGAGCCCAGTGACTGATTAGATTCTGGAGGAAAAGAAAGAGCGAAAGTGCGAGTGACCTTGGGATATCTAGTTTAGTAGACTAGAATTGGCCATATTAGTCAGCTATGCATTAGCAAAGAGCAAAGCCCTGAGATAATGGGAGATGGGCAGCTAAATTTTAAGGGAATGGTGTTTATATAAAGATCTGGTGTTTATAGAAAGGTCTACAACAAAGGATCCAAAGTGAGCAGTTTTCTTTAGGAGTCTAGAGTTGGGGTAGTCTCAGCTTATGGGCTATACTGAACTCTAAAAACTCAGCCCATGTACTTGGCACCCAAGGATTAATAAGACAAGTTTAGGACAATGAATGTAAATACACTTTATTCCATTTTTAATGAGAAATTGATCGCTAACCTTGTTAACATGTATTTGCTAGTAGGAAGTATGGGGTTTATCCTGTGATTCTTTTAATTGCTAGGAAATAAAATTTTCCTAAAGTTTAAAAGAAAACATTTTAAGTAGTTTATCAAGTAGAGAGTAAAATATCATCATCTGTTCATTCGTCAAACATTTATTGAGTGTCTATTACATGCCAGGTACTGTGTTAGCCTATATGGGGAATACAGAGATATATAAGATGCATGTAAATGCTATCAAAATAGTAAAAAATAATGTGCAGAAGGAATTAAGAACTGGGAGAGGCTCCTAGCTGGTGTAACCTGCACAACTTATTGGGGAGGACACAGGATAGAAAGCATGAGTTTCTATTGTGCCCATAGGGAAGCTCTGAAACCATAATTCAGAGAGGTACTAAGATACTTCTGCCTATGCCCAGTTTCTTAGTGGAGGTTGCTAAGCTCCATGCTTAATAGCCAGGGAAGGGAGGTTAAGAGTAAGTTTTGCCCTGCTGTCTTGGCTTTTAAAGTTTGGTTAAGATTGGAGAATTAGATATGTCTTTGGATATCCAAACATTGGATTTCCAAGAAATATTTCGATCTTAAAAATGGAAAAAATGGTTTTTTAAAAAAGATTTTGTTTATTTATTTATTTGACAGAGAGAGAGGCTTAACCCACTGAGCCACCCAGGCGCCCTTTCCACTATCTTTCTGAGGTGTGTTTTCTCTAAACCCACTTTTTTTTTTAAAAGATTTTATTTATTTATTTGACATAGAGAGAGATCACAAGTAGGCAGAGAGAGAGAAAGAAGTAGGTTCCCTGCTGAGCAGAGAGCCCGATTTGCGCCTCGATCCCAGGACCCTGAGATCATGACCTGAGCTGAAGGCAGAGCTTTAACCCACTGAGCCACCCAGGTGCCCCAAAAGGATTTTAAAAGCAAAACTGTGACTCCAAATCTGCCATGGAAAGATTGATTTCAGTTACTTTCTAGGACAATCTTATGACCTAGGCATTATCATTTTTTTTTAACCTGCTCAGTCTTTAATTTGCAAGAGTCAGAAAACCCACGATAATGCCCCTCTGCCTCTGCTCTAGATAATTTGCTGAAATAGGTACAAAATGGAGTCACTGGTGCTAAGCCCCACAACAGCAAACCAAGACTAAATACCTAACCTAATCCCAGTTTCTCCCACTCTCAGGACTGAGACCTTTAATCAGTTCAGTCTCGAATTAAACGGTCAGCACTGGTGAGGCAATGTGTCTGAAAGAGCCCGTCTTCCACTAAAGGAGGTGACTTTTTGCTAGAAACTTTGTTTTTCTGCCCACGTCTGCCTACAAAAGCCTTCCATTTTGCACCGCTCTTCACAGCTCCTTTTTACTTGCTGGGTGGGATGTGGCCTGTTTCATGAATGTTGCATAAATCCAACCAGATCTTCAAATTTACTCAGTTGAATTTGTTTCTAACACTTTATTTAACCTCTCTGGGCTTGTTTTCTCATCAGCAACAATCGTCCTGTCAATTTTACCGTCACTGAGACACCAAATAAGATAACAGATCCAGATGCTTTTTGAAAAGTATAAAAGCACTACATATAAGCGAGCCACCACTCTTATTCCCAAAGTCTTATCCATAAACTTGGATAAAAGAAATGGTTGAGTGAGCCTAGGGAGGCCAGACATTCCCCTTCCTGGTAGATTTTTCATAGCCTCTGCTTCAGGATAAATAAAAAAATTTGTCACACTGAGCTTTCAATTTGTTGACTATTTTAACATCCTCTTTATATGTCCCACTTGCTTTTCTGAGTGTGAGCATAAAAGACAGCTTCTCCGAAAGAGGGAAGCAGGGCATCTTTCTTAGGAACATTTTCCCACCAACATTTATTAAGCTCCAAACTAGAATAGAAGCTGGAGGTACACAGATGAATAAAGAGGCCCCTTCCTTCAGGAGCTGATCAACGGATAACAGCCCATCAACTGCTGTGATAATATGCTTCGCGTTAAGATTGTGGGAGTGGCCGCCCACTTGCCGGACTGCAGGGGCTGTAGACAGACTGGGCTCTGGGAGCCAACGCCAGATAACATACCTTAAGAGTCCCCCACTAGGAAGGTAGCCCTTCTATCATTCCCCTTCCTGGGAGCCCAGAAGAAAGATCCCTTTTTTTTTTTTTAAGATTTTATTTATTTGACAGAGAGAAACACAGGCAGAGAGGGAACACAAGCAGGGGGAGTGAGAGAGGGAGAAGCAGGTTTCCCGCCGAGCAGGGAGCCCGATGTGGGACTCGATCCGCCGTCTCTGGGATCATGACCTAAGCCGAAGGCAGTCGTCCAACCAACTGAGCCACCCAGGCGCCCCAAGAAAGATCCTTTTCTACTATTATAGTTAATAGCCTTCAAATCCAGACTTCGGACTCGCAGAGATTTAGCCACTACTCCTCTTAAGAGGCTACTGCGCCCTCCAGCGGAGAATTGGTGGCGGAGCCTGCAAACGGACGCCCCACCGTGCGGGACACCTTAAAATCCTCCTTAAGAAACTCCCAAACACCGGCCCCGCCTCCTCACGGAGTCCCGCCCCCCGGCGCGACCTCGTTCTATAGCATCGATTGGTTGGCCCTTGTGCGTGAAGACGTTGCGTCGCGGGGCGGGGCGGAGGAGCGTTGTCCGTAGGGCCGCAGCCGTGTGTTCTAGGCCGCCGCCCCCGCTGCTGTGCAGATCTGCCGCTCTCCTCTCCTTAGAGGGTACTGGCGACAGCCGGGCCCCGGGGTGGCAGCGCAGCCACCAAAGGTCTTCCGCCAAGCCGTCTTTGCTAACTGGCGGCTTTTCTCGGCTGGGTCCAAGATCGGGAGGGGGGAAAATGGCGCCGGCGCCCCAAGGCGTCCGGGAGGAGCCGCTACTGGATTGTCGGTCCAGACCACTTTCTCGGCTTCTTTTGCTCGCCCAGGCTGCCCTCGTCTTGTTGCCGGCTGCTCGGGCAGGCCTCTGCCCGGCGCCCTGCTCCTGCAGCATCCCTCTGCTGGACTGCAGTCGCAGGAAATTACCAGCGCCGAGCTGGAGGGCGCTCTCGAGTCCGCTGCCCCCCGACGCTGCCAGTTTGTGAGTAGAGTTGCCCGGTGGGGGTCCAAAGGGAAGGGAGCTTCCCCTCCCAGGGGACAGGAGGGAGGCACACTTGGTCGGAGGTCGCGGTCGAGAGCATAACTTCTGAAGAGAAAGGCCATTACGGTGTTGTGATCTTTTTTTGAGGTGGGGTGGGAGCCTAAACAACCTGGAGTTAAGGTTCTGGAGACCCGTATGAAAACCAGGGTTAAGATTCTTGTGGCCAGGGAGTTTGTGGTTCCTGGACTGGGGAGGAGTTGGGACGGGGATATTGTGAATGCCTCAGTGGACCTGGGCACCGGCCTTGACTCTGGGTGGTTGGAGATCCTCGCCCACTTTGGGCCGCATCATCCAGTGTGTAACTCTAACGCTCCGCAGGTACGTGATTTTATAACCACCATCGCCAATGACATAAGAACGGTCCTTTTGTCTCTGTTTCGTGTTCTGGCCCATTTTGGTGTTGTAGTTTTGATAAACTACAGGATTAAAACAGCATGTGTTAGGAGATCCAGTACTAACCCGAGGAATTATCTTTATAAGTAGCATTTAAAAAAAAAATCCAATTCAGGATTCCCTATAAAGGAAGGAAGGAGTATTCTTTCCCACATCATGTGATGCTTTGTTTTCAGTGCATTTCCTTGTGGTGGAGAACCTAAAAATCAGTTCTCTGTGTTTATGTGTGAGAAGCAAGTACAGCGATTGGTTGAATTGGTTCTTCTGGGGACTCTACTGCTCAATGCTCATCTTGACGGCCTGTGTTAGATTGTGGCACCTGGAGAGCTCATTAGTCTGAGTCAGCCTGGTGGCAGTAGGAGCAACAGTAGGTGTTAAATGCTGCAATTATGGGGTTTCTTAACCACTAACAGACAGTTACTTCTCTGCTGCTAACTGAGCAACGAATTTGTTAATTGACAGACTTCTAATAGAGCCTTCTCTAAAAAGAGTGTCACAAGAAAGAATAGTTTGAGGTGCCATTAAAGTATGAGGGGCTGTTTGGATTTTCCTTGCAAGTAAAATACAAACAGAAATTCTCTCTGCCGCAGAGGTGGGAGTATTTAAACATTTACAAATAGGTTAAGATAGCTGGGAAAGAAAGCAACTTCGGAAATTCCTTGAGAAAATTAAGATAAATAACCAAATATTGTAGCACAGATTGGCAATAAAATGTTTTCTGTTGTTTTATGGAAGTGAACTTCACCTATAGCTAATTCTGGTTCTGTTGACCCAGATTAAATCTAAAAATTGGTATCAGTGGTAGCATATTCTGAATTGCATGTATCGCAGCATCTTCGTAATGTAGCAAGTGCCCTTTTCTTTTTTTAAGATTTTATTTATTTATTTGACAGAGAGAAACACAGCCAGAGAGGGAACACAAGCAGGGGGAGTGAGAGAAGGAGAAGCAGGCTTCCCACCAAGCAGGGAGCCTGATGTGGGACTCGATTCCGGGTCTCGGGGATCATGACCTGAGCTTAAGCCAGAGGTTTAACCACTGAGCCACGCAAGCGCCCCTCAAGTGCCCTTTTCTAAGAAATTCTTGAAACAGCTACCTGATTGTGATGGAATAAATTTGGTGCAGGTTTAAAACCAACACTTTATTTAGCTGTGATTGAAGTAAATGTGACTGACTTTTATAAGATCCTCCATTGGTAGGTAAACAGTAATTAGGAATAGTTTTATGTAAGATACAATTATTTTGTATCCGGGTTTGATTTTTGTTTAATCTATACAGATTTACTAAAGCCAGATGACATGTCCAAATTCTAAATGTCCTATAATGAAATTGACATTTTCAGTTGAAGTAAAATGCTTTGGAGAGAAATTCTGTTGTAGAAATGTAGTTGGATGGGGGTGCCTGGGTGGCTCAGTTGGTTAAGCGACTGCCTTCGGCTCAGGTCATGATCCCAGAGACCCGGGATTGAGTCCCGCATCTGAGTCCCGCATCGGGCTCCCTGCTCAGCAGGAAGCCTGCTTCTCCCTCTCTTACTCCCCCTGCTTGTGTTCCCTCTCTGGCTGTTTCTCTCCGTCAAATAAATAAAATCTTAAAAAAAAAATGTAGTTGGATGGAGGTCTTACATTAGCAGAAGAACTTTGAGAATAATAAAACATTGCACTTTTATAAACTGAGAAATGTAACATTCTTCATTCATTGCCTTCAGCTATAAAACCACCAGATACACATGGGTTTTTAAATGTAATTTTGAATGTTTAAGTAGATGTAATGCTGTAAATACATTAGTGATTCAGACTCAACTGCTGAAACTTGTGGCCATCTTCAAAAAGATTATAGATGAAATCCATTAATCATGGTTTTTGAAATATGCATGTATAATCTGTACCCAGTTCCTGGTACAGAGCTCCTGAAATCTTTGTAATTTCCTAAATGATAAGAGCACTAGGAGTATCTTGTGCTCTAACATTCAGTCTTTGATTCCTGACACAGAGCTCCTAAATCCCTTAGTGTTTCCTGGGTGATGGTAGTGTTTTTCAATCTAAAGAGGAGACTCTTGATAGGCTCCTGAAGAGCTTCAGGATGGGAACCCCTCACCAGAAAGAGAAGCCATTGTTAGAAGCTTGGAACTTTCAGCCCTATCTCTATTCTCCTGCAAGGGGAGAGAGGCTAGAGATTAACTTAATAATTGAACATGCCTATATGATTAGCCTTCAAAAGATCTCAAAGGTATGGACTTGAAGAGCATTTGGGGTGATGAACAAATCTTCATACCGAGAGTGGAACACCCCAACTTTACTAGGAAAGAAACTCCTGTGCCATATCTTTCTAGATACCACCCTATGTATTTCTTTGTCTGGTTGTTTATCTGTGATCTTTGTCATATCCTTTCTTACGTAGTAAGCTGGTAAACATAAGTAAGTGTTCCACTGAGTTCTGTGAGCTGTTCTAGCAAATGACTGATGGAGGGTCCTGGAACCTCCAATTTGTAGCCAAGTCAGAAAAAAGTTGTAAATACATGGGGACCCACTACTTGTGATTGGTGCCTGAAGTGGGGGGCAGTCTTACGAGGCTGATATCTTCTGTCATGAGGTCTGCTGTAACTCTAATAGTGTTCGAATTGAATTATAGCTGGTGTTGGAGAATTGGTGTGGGAGGAAAAACCCCACATGTTTGGTATCAGTAATATTATGTGTGGAGTATAAGGAAGTTACAGGTGACAAAAACTCTTTGCTTGGGCAGACTCTAGTTAGGCTTCCGAACCTTTTCTGGGCCACTTGTACACATCCTGATAAAATCTAGTTTTAGCAAGAACCTTGCTAAGTCAGTTTAGCAAGAAGTGCTCCCTGTCAATATCTGATTAGGTTCCTCCAACAGCGTCTAGAAGGTGACGTCCGATTGCCCTTGCCTGTTTTCAGCAAGAATCCATTACGCTGTTTAGTCAGAGCCTCCTAGACTCCTAACCCCCACCCCAGCCCCACCAAGTTTCTTCTCAATAATTTTCCATTCATTGACCTTACCCTTCTCCTTAGCTATAAAGTCCCTCTTGCCCATGCAGTATTCTGAATTGAGTCCCATCTTTTTCCTCCACTACAAAATTTCATACCTTTACCACCCATCAAAGTCTTTCTTACCATTCTTTAACAAGAATAATTTTTTCCCTTTTAACAGTTATGGTGCCTCAACTTGAATAGGATCAGATTCATCATTGGACCCCCAGACCTCTCACCCAGGACCCTAAGTGTATACCTTTGAAGACTTTATCTTCACTCCTGACTGATTGATCGGGGATCCATTGGTGAGTCCGACTCCTGAACCATTGCTCCGGACATACGTCCGTGGAAGGTGGTAAGGACAGATTTTGATTCTTAAGAGTCTGAGTATTCCCCAGAAGATGAGATAGAGTCCCAGGTAAACACAGGGTGGGTTGGAGTCTCATGTTTGTCTGTAGGAAGCTCAGTCAGGGCTAGGCGAACAGCTGTTTTGTAAGAAGCTGGGTTAGAGTCCTAGGTGTTTTTTTTTTTCCCCCCCTGAGTGGGGATTATTTTCTGACTCTGGATTGCAAATCCCTTTTTATTTTTCCCTCTGACTCCTTGTACTGGAAGTCTATCTTCCTGGCTCTCTGTAATACCTCTTAGTTTTCTGTGTTGGATCCTGCTTTCTTTTCTTTTCCTTTTTCTTTTTTTTTTTAAAAGATTTTATTTATTTATTTGACAGAGAGATCACAAGTAGGCAGAGAGGCAGGCAGAGAGAGAACGGAGGAAACAGGCTCCCTGCTGGGCAGAGAGCCTGACACGGGCCTCGATCCCAGGACCCCTGAGATCATGACCTGAGCCGAAAGCAGAGGCTTTAACCCACTGAGCCACCCAAGCACCCTGGATCCTGCTTTTCACATGGGAACTTCTCATTTGACTCAGATACCCATCTTGAACCCCTGCTAATTGTTTTCTGCCAACTGTGTCTCTCTTTGTGTTGGCATGCTTTTGCTGAGAATAATATAGAACTTCATTGGCCTCTTTGGGAAACTTGAGATGTCCCCAGTCTGGCTCCTTGAAGAGCTCTCCCTTCCCATTACTGCTTTTCCTTCTCTTTCCTCTCAGCCCTCTTAACACTTCTCTCCAGTTCTGTTGAGTCTTTTCTTATGTCCCCCTCCAAGTTCCTTCCTCTTGTCTACTCCTGCCAGGCCTTTTTCCACCACAGTCTGTATAGTCACTTGAGTTTGGGCCCCTTGCCTTCCAATGGGGCTGTCAGAAGACTTAGGGACCCCCAAAAGTAACTACTTGACCTGAAAAGGAAAAGGCTAATTGGAAGCAGATTTTATGTTTTGGCCAGTCAGATGGGCTTTGGAGATACACAGTTGCTAGATGTCTCCTTGGTCACTCACTTGAAATTTGGTCCACAGCCTCCATAAAAAGACATATCAAGGCAAGGGAAGGTCTTGAAGCTGGTGTTTATACAATTGGTAAACAAATACATTAACTTGGCCTGAAATTTCCTAGAAACACAATTTTTTTTTAAAAGATCTTTATTTATTTATTTGAGAGGGCATACACATGTGTGTGCATGTGCGCACAAGCAGGGGAAGAAGGATCAGAGAGAGGGGGAGAAACAGACTCCCCGCTGAGCAGGGAGCCAGACTTGGGTCTGGATCCCAGGACCCTGGGATCAGGACCTGAGCTGAAGACAGATGCTTAATCTACTGAACCAACCAGGCAGCCCTAGAAACACAGTTTGTATAAAAATAGAAACTGGAGAAAAGATAAGAACTAATTATTTGTATAAGCCAGTGAATTTGTATTATTGTATCTTAAGACTAAAATTTTAGGATGAAAACAATAGCTGTGTGTGTGTGTACACGTATGTTGTAGATGTGTGATATTTTCTACCTCTCGGTAGTATTACCAAGTTAATTTATAAAATCCCTTAAAGGAGCTTCATTCAAGCCGCCTTAGAGGTAAATGAGCACTTACATAAATTAAATATTCCTGAAACTCTGAGAAATAGAGAAACTAATCCAAGGTTTTGTTTTGCCTTTTTTTTTTTTTTTTTTAAAAGATTTCATTTATTTGAGAGAGTGCTGCTTGTGCATGAACTAGTGGGGATGGGGTGGGGAGAGGGAGAAGCAGACTCTGTGCTGATCAGGGAGCCCATTGCAGGGCTCATACCCCGAGATAATGATCTTAGCCGAAGGCAGACACTTAACCGATTGAGCCACCCAGACACTCCAAAACTAACCCAGTGTTTTAAGTTCACATGATTTGGGATGATTTTTTTTTTTTTTTTTTTTTTTTTGTAAATAAAGCTATTTTGAAAACTGATGGTAAAATAAAAGCAGGTATGTCTCCAGAGTTGTCAGAATTAAATATAATACAGACATATAATTCTACTTTACCTAAGCTTACTAGTCAAGCTTATACAATCTCTACTAGATGTTATGATTATAAAACTCTAAATCCAAAGTAAGAACAAAACGTAAAAATGAATTGCTTGATGTATGTCAAACACTATAGTAAAAGAAAAAAAGGCAAGAGGGAGACTATGTATTTAATCTTCCTCGGTTTTTACTTTTGTGATACTTGCTTATCATACATGTTATTAAAATAGTTAATGGAGGGACGTCTGGGTGGCTTAGTCAGTTGGGTATCTTAAATCTAAAGATAGGGGTGCCTGGGTGGCTCAGTTGGTTAAGCAAATGCCTTTGGCTCAGGTCATGATCCCAGAGACCCGGGATCGAGTCCCACATCGGGCTCCCTGCTTGGCGGGAAGCCTGCTTCGCCCTGTCTCACTCCCCCTGCTTGTGTTCCCTCTCTCGCTGTGTTTCTCTCTGTCAAATAAATAAAATCTTAAAAAAAAAACCAACAAAAAACAAAGTAAAGATATAAATAAATAAATAGATATATAGATAGTTAAGAGGGAAATAACTTGAGATGATGGCTAGCTTAGTTTGATGTTAATATCTGCCCCAAATAAAAATGTAGGCCATTTTATTTTATTTATTTATTTTTTGAAGATTTGCTTATTTATTATTTAAGATTTTATTTATGTATTTGACAGAGAGATCATAAGTAGGCAGAGAGGCAGGCAGAGAGAGGAGGAAGCAGGCTCCCCACTGAGCAGAGAGCCCGATGTGGGACTCCATCCCAGGACCCTGAGATCATGACCTGAGCCGAAAGCAGAGGCTTTAACCCACTGAGTCACCCAGGCGCCCGTATTTATTTATTTTAAAGGTTTTATTAATTTGACAGAAACACAGCTAGAGAAGGAACACAAGCAGGGGAGTAAGAGAGGGAGAAGCAGGCTTCCCATTGAGCAGGGAGCCCGATGCGGGGCTCGATCCTGGATCTCCAGGATCATGACCTAAGCCGAAGGCAGTCACTCAACCAACTGAGCCACCCAGGTGCCACCTGAAGATTTTATTTATTTGGCAGAGAGAGAAAACTAGCAGGGGTAGCAGCAGGGAGAGGGAGAGGGAGAGGGAGAAGCAGCCTCACCGCTTGATCAGAGAGCCCCATGGGGGGCTTGATCCCAGGACCCTGGGACACTGACCAAGCCACACAGGAGCCCCCGTAGGCCATTTTAAATTCATTCCTTCCTTCCTTCCTTCCTACCTTCCTTCCTTCCTTCCTCTCTCTCTTTCTCTCTCTTTCTCTCCTTTTCTCTTTTCTCTCTCTTTCTTTCTTTCTTTTTTTTTTTTAAGATTTTATTTATTTGACAGAGAGAAACACAGCGAGAGAGGGAACACAAGCAGGGGGAGTGAGTGAGGGAGAAGCAGGCTTCCTGCTGAGCAGGGAACCCGATGTGGGACTCGATCCCGGGTCTCTGGGGTCATGACCTGAGCCGAAGGCAGTCGCCCAACCAACTGAGCCACCCAGGCGCCTTTCTTTCTTTCTTTCTTTCTTTCTTTCTTTCTTTCTTTCTTTCTTTCTTTTTTTCTTTCCTTTTTTGTCTTTTGTGTGTGTGTGTGTGTGTGTGTGTGTGTGAGTGTGCACATGCACGTGAGCACTGGGCACCTACATGCAGGGTTGGGGAAGGGCAGAGGAAGAGAAAGAATCTTAACTGGTTCCAGGCCCAGTGCAGAGCCTGATGCAAGGCTTGATTTCACGGACTTGAGATCACAATCTGAGATGAAATCACAAGTCAGATGCCTAACCAAGTAAGCCACCCAGGCACCCCAAATGTAGGTCATTTCTAAGTAGGGTAAACTTACTGAAACATTTGCTACTAAGTTGAAGTTTGGGTTTATGTATTTTTGGTGTTTTATTTTTTATATGGTATAGAAGTCTAAAGATATTTGAATTTCTTAGTAAACATGCCATTTGCCACATTGAAAAATTACATTGTGAGGAATATATGCATCTAGAAATTGTGAAATTGCAAATTCACAAGTTTATTAATCTACAGAATGCTGATATATGACAAGACAGTTGTCTATGTCATAGTTTTCTCTGTAAAAGAAAGTTTATTAATGGTTAAGATCGTAATCAGTATATGTAGAAAGAACTGTTAGAAACTGTAAAAATAATATGAAACAACTTTATATGTATAGTATGCAAGGCATGAAGGATGTGTTTTTGTGCAGGGAAAAAAAGTAATTTTCTAAGGCAGACTAGTTGTTCCAGAATTAGAAAGAAGGAAAAATACAAGACAAAACTGAATGGTTATTAGAAAAATGGTTATAGATGTGCAGAATAGGAATTACATGTGGTCAGGTTGCTAAGGTTAAATGGATTTATTTATAAGTTAAAAAAATTGAACTTTAATATCCAAAGTGATCTGATGCGATACTAGAATGTCAAAGTTTTCTTAGATTATTTGTCTACCTTTATTAAGAAACTGTAAAAAGATTTTATGTAATTTGCCTAGGAAACAGATTTTGTGTCTAATTAAAATAATTTCCTGTGCTGCTTGTGTTCATCAGGTCTTTGATTATTTTTTTTAATTTTTTTATTTTTTTAAAGATTTTATTTATTTGACGGAGAGAAACACAGTGAGAGAGGGAACACAAGCAGGGGGAGTGAGAGAGGGAGAAGCAGGCTTCCCGCTGAGCAGGGAGCCCGACGTGGGACTCGATCCCGGGTCTCCGGGATCATGACCTGAGCCGAAGGCAGTGGCTTAACCAACTGAGCCACCCAGGCGCCCCAGGTCTTTGATTATTTTTTAAAAGATTCATTTATTTTAGAGCGCGTGTGCAGTGTGTGGGGTTGGGAGTGCAGAGAGGGAAAAGGAGAGAAACAGATTCCCTGCTGAGTGAGGATCCTAACTTCTGGGCTCAGTTTCATGACCCTGAGATCATGACTCTAGCCAAATCTTGAGGTGGACATTCATTTATCCAACTGAGCCATTACAGGCGCTCCAAGCCTTTCATTACTTTAAAAAATTGAATCCTTTCAGTATTACAAAAGCTGAGATTTTCTTTCCAACTGTGCAACTCTATGTATTTGCCTTTGAAATCTTCTGTCACTTCTTTTAGATGATTAAGTATTGTTTCACAGTGACCTGTTATCTCAAGTCGACTGTTTATTTTTTATTTTTTTAAAGACTTCATTTTTATTTTTTAAATTTTTTTTTTTTAAGATTTTATTTATTTGACAGTGAGAAACACAGCGAGAGAGGGAACACAAGCAGGGGGAGTGAGAGAGGGAGAAGCAGGCTTCCTGCCTTGCAGGGAGCCCGATGTGGGACTCCATCCCGGGTTTCTGGGATCATGACCTGAGCTGAAGGCAGTCGCTTAACCAACTGAGCCACCCAGGCGCCCCATATTTTTTAATTTTTTAAAGATTTTATTTATTTGACAGAGAGAATCACAGCTAGAGAGGGAACACAAGCAGGGGGAGTGAGAGAAGGAGAAGCAGGTCCCCTACTGAGTAAGGAGCCCCATACGGGACTCGATCCCAGGACTCCGGGATCATGGACTGAGCCACCCAGGTGCCCCTTAACTGTTTATTTTTTAAAAGGTTTTATTTATTTGAGAATGAGTATGAGCAGGGGGAGGGGCAGAGAGAGGGAAAAGCAGATTCCCTGCTAAATACAGAGCCCATCACAGGGCTTAATCCCAGGACCCTGAGATCATGACCTGAGCCAAAATCAGACCTCTTTTTTTTTTAAAGATTTTATTTATTTGACAGAATCATAGCTAGAGAGGGAACACAAGCAGGGGGAGTGAGAGAGGGAGAAGCTCAGCGGGAAGCCAGATGCGGACTTGATTCCACGACCCCGGGATCAAACCGGAGCTTATGGCATAATGACTGAGCCACCCAGGTGCCCCTAAAATCAGACCCTTAACAGACTGAGCCACCCAGGTACCCCATACTTAGTCAAGCATTTAAAACATTTGACATTTTTGACAGCTTCCCCAGATCAAATTCAAAATGCAAGTTTTTTCTTTTCTTTTTTTAAGTAGGCTTCACACCCAGTGTGGAGCTCAATGCAGGGCTTGGACTCCTGGCCTTGAGATAAGACCTGAGCTGAGATCAAGAGTTGGGTGCTGGGACGCCTGGGTGGCTCAGTTGGTTAAGCGACTGCCTTCGGCTCAGGTCATGATCCCAGAGACCAGGGATCGAGCCCCACATCGGGCCCCCTGCTCGGCAGGAAGCCTGTTTCTCCCTCTCTCACTCCCCCTGCTTGTGTTCCCTCTCTGGCTGTGTTTCTCTCTGTCAAATAAATAAAATCTTTAAAAAAAAAAAAAAAAAAAAAGAGTTGGGTGCTTAACTGACTGAGCTACCAGGCACCCCGAAGTGGAATTTTTTGACCTCACACTAACTTTAAGATATTGCAGGGGGTCTTTGTTGCTCACCCTGTAAAAGATTTAAACTAATTAGGTTTATTTGCTATGTTAGTTTACATGGGAAGCATTGTCAAATAGGAAATGATGACAAACCTTCTTAGGTTATTTATGTATGGATATATGTTACTAATATTGATATTCCCAGAAATGTTTGAAGTTCATAGTTGTTGTCTAGTTTAGTATGTTAAAATACTATAGACACAGAAATAACTTACTTTTCTTATCAAATGAACTCTTATCAGAATTTTAACCATTTATAAGTCTTTTTCATTCGCAGACAAGTTGTTTTACTTTCTTTTTTTTTTTTAAAGATTTTATTTATTTATTTGACAGAGAGAAACACAGCCAGAGAGGGAACACAAGCAAGGGGAGTGAGAGAGGGAGAAGCAGACTTCCCGCCGAGCAGGGAGCCCGATGTGGGACTCAATCCCGGGTCTCCGGGATCATGTCCTGAGCCGAAGGCAGTTGCTTAACCAACTGAGCCACCCAGGCATCCCAAGTTGTTTTACTTTCATTCTTCTCTGAGACGTTATAATCAGTTACATGCAAGAAAACTCTATAATGGTATCAGTTGAATAATTTTTTAAAAATATATTTATTTATTTATTGGCAAGGGAGAGAGAGCTTGAGAGTGTGCATGAACAGGTGGGAGGGGCAGAGGAAGAGGAAGAAAGCGGACTCCCTGCCAAGCAAGGAGCCTGAAACAGGGTTCATCCCAGGACTCCAGAATCATGACCTGAACTGAAGGGAGATGTTTAACCAACTGAGCCACCCAGGCCCCCTTTAGTTGAGTAATTTTAAGACCATGCATTGGACTGAGTAAGAATTTCCAGAACTAATGAAGAAGCTGATGGATTCGTACAACTGCTAACCCAAGATTGAACAGAATAAGAATTAATTGCATGGGACTGAATGAACTGATGAAGATGGTTATATTTTTTATGAATCTTTGTTTGAAACAGTGCTAGTTCCTTAATGTTTTTCAGATTTAAAGAGACCCCCCCCATTTTTTTCCCCTTAAAGTGTCTGTAGCTTACAGCATCTGATTAGCTTTGTGAACGAAGATGAAACAATTACTTTTTGTGATCCCTCCAGAATTTGGAAACTCTAAGTGCATATTCTTATTTTCATGATACTTTAGTTATTTGTGTAAGTTGAAGAAGAATCTGTTCTTTTAACAGGATACCATTGAAAACATTGGTTTTATTATCAAGGCTTTGACTGGAATGTTATATTTGAGAGTGACATGCATAAAATTTGGCTTAAGGGACTAAGGTTGCCCTTATGAAGCCAGTGCTCTTGGAAAAACTAGCCTTCGCTCTGGCCTACAGCGTTCCCAGCTTCATAAGTGAGTAGGGAATGTCACTTCCTGGCAGGCCCAGAAATCTCAGGCTGTCTTGGGGACCTCAAGGAAAGAGGAATTCACTTAGACCGAGAGGTATGGGAAGATGAAGTCTGGTGGCTAATTCCTGGATTTGCTGCATAACCTCAAGAACCTTGTAAAAGTTTAATCTGAGATTTCCTTATGAAAAGTTCTAGCAAAGCAAACTCAAAAAAAGGCTGTTTGGACAGTCAGTGTTCTTGCTGCACCTTTGTAAATAATCAGGACAAATCTCATGAGATCAGAATTCTTTTTTTTCTTTCTTTTTTTTTTTAAGACAAAAACCAAAATCTTTATTTTAACCAAAATGTCACAGAGGCAACTTAGACAAGCTTAAATATCCTAGGCTTTAAATGAGACCAGAATTCATTTGTAAAAAAGCTTTAAAAGGTTGACTGCAGAGAAAAATTTTTTGTTTCCGTGCAAAACTAGTTCACCCTTGTGGGCTCTGTCTTGCACATTTTGCCAGTCCTTACCAAATCTCAACTCTGGTGTCCTCCAGCGTCTGGCTGTAATTTTTCAAACTAATGTTTCTAGTTTTTTCTCTCACTCTTCTGACTTGGCATCACCAAGAACTAAAAGTGCCCTTTTCCTCAAACCGTGCAAGCTGAAGCCAGACGACATGATAGAAACTTAAAGAAAAAAAATTACCGCCTCTTATCATATGTGGGCAATTTTTGTGCCTCCTGTTGTATGGACCAGTCACAAGTTCACCAGAACACCCAATGCCATCACCAGAGACATTCAAACTGCAAGCCAGGAAAATTCTTCAGGTGGCCCCTGCAGTCCTCACTCCACCATTTAAAGATGTTTTGAGCCCAAGTCTGAAATTTCAGCTGGCACTCCTCTGGACTCAGAAACTAGGTTTAAAAACTAGATTTCTTTCTTTCTTTCTTTCTTTTTTTTTTAAAGATTTTATTTATTTATTTGACAGAGAGAAACACAACGAGAGAGGGAACACAAGTAGAGGGAGTGAGAGAGGGAGAAGCAGGCCTCCCGCCGAGCAGGAAGCCTGATGTGGGACTCGATCCTGGGTCTCGATCCTGGGTCTCCAGGATTATGACCTGAGCCGAAAGCAGTCGCTTAACCAACTGAGCCACCCAGGCGCCCTAGAAACTAGATTCCTAATCCAACTATTAAATTTTGTTCTTCTTGTATTTTCATAGAAGCTCCCCTCATTGAATACCTGACTACTAGCATCACCAAGCGGATATCCTCTTTTAATACCAAGTCTGACCAAAGTTTTACCTCGTCCTTCATGGACAAAAGGCTACTGAACAAGAGAATAGGTTGCCCTTATGAAGCCTTTCATGGTTCAGAAGAAGGATGAATGCCTCTTTACTTGGTACGGAGTGACAGATTCTTTGCTTGACCAAATTTTAGACTCCTGAATTATCTTGTAGGCTTATCTGTCTACGTCCTTGTAAAATGCAGTTTTGGTAAGAACCCTGCTAAGTTATGCAAGAAGCCTTTACCCTCGATATCCGATCACATCCTTGATATCTGATTGGTTTTCTTCTAATATTCTTCAGGTGATGTCTGGTCACCCAGGCCTGTCTTCAGCAAGAATCCATTTATGTTTATTTAGCCAGAGTCCATCTTATCCCTGGTTTTTCCTTTTAGTGATTTTCTGTGTACTTATTCTGGCTGGCCGCTTGGCTATGAATTCCCACTTGGCTATGTATTATTTGGAGTTGAACCCTGGTCTCCCCTTCACTGTAAAATGTCACCACAGTGGTCCCTCTACCTGAAGAGAAAACCTCTGCACCACCTTGAATGAAGTCTTCCTCATGAGGTTTTAACAGGTGTCATTGAATATTTTTTTTTTTCCTTTTAACACAGGGAGTTCTTCCTAGACATTGGGTGTCACAGAAGTGAGATTTACTAGAATTGCCCTGGCTCGTAGTAACGAGGTTTGGGAGGGTAGAGTAAAAGGGTGGGAATGTGGAGCCATTGATTTCTGGGAGGCATATGTTCACCTGTGGTATGGAACAGCAGCTGTGCTCCTCTCAGTTACTAAAGATAAAACTTACAAATGGAATTTAGAGATGTATCCAGTTTCTGGCATTTGGGTTCACGGGTTGTGTAAGGAAATGGAAATAAAGAAAAGGTGAAATGTTAAATCTTTGGGTTTTGTTATGTGTAATAGTTAAGATGAAATTAAAATAGCCTTCTGGGTCACACTTTGATGTTAGACCAAGATCAGATTTTACTGAGTCTGAGTTTTGACTACTTGTCTCAAAGCTGCCTCCCCCAAGGGGAAAATTATGCAAAGACAACAGAAAGTTATCTCTAGAACTTCTGGTCACCAAGAAGACCATTGGTGTAGGGGAAGGTCAAAACCAAGAAACTACTGAAACCAGGGAATATTATGTGAAGGAGTTGTTTTCATTTTGTGGATCAGTAGTATTAGTTTCCCGAAGAACCTTTATTAAGATGGATTGTGAGAGTAATTAACTTCGGAGTAGTATTTGGTTTTAAATGCTATAGCGTGGGGACCACGTTTGGGTCGGTAGTCAGGATCCAGGCTCACTGTGGAGCTATCACAGGCAGCTGCATGTGATCCAGACCCAAAGCAGGTTATTCCCGAGGCAACAGCCGGCCTTGTGGACTGGATAAAAGCCACTCTAACGTCTGTTTACCCTGATAACAGGGACTGCCTACCTGGCCCTATAAATGCCAAGTGGAACACCCCCAGTGGAGCAGATGGTAGGCTTCACATATAAGCTCATGGGATTACCTTTATGATAATTGGGATATTCATCTGCTGAATATGTCTGTTTCTCTGTTGATAGTGAATGCTGTGGTTAGGGGAGCTCTTTTGCTCTTTTTTTTTTTTTTTTTTTAAAGATTTTTATTTATTTATTTGACAGAGAGAAACACAGCTAGAGAGGGAACACAAGCAGGGGGATTGAGAGAGGGAGAAGCAGGCTTCCCGCTGAGCAGGGAGCCCAATGTGGGGCTCGATCCCGGTCTGGGATCTGGGATCATGACCTGAGCCAAAGGCAGTCGCTCAACCAACTGAGCCACCCAGGCACCCTGAGGGGAGCTCTTTTACAGGAATACCCCATATAACCTTATGTGCTGCAAAACCTTGGTCAGTTGGGGAGGCCTTACATATTTGCTGTCTCAGCTTCCGCTCCCAGGTTTTATAGCTGTTAATAAAGACATAAGGTTAAAAAAACAAAACAAAAAAAATAAGGTTAACTAGCAAGAAACAAGGAAAGACAAAGGAGAGAATCAAGGGACTGGCCTTAGCAAAGTGGAAAATTTTAAATAGTTTTTAAGAAATAAGGTGAATAAAGCAAATATCATTTGGAGCAAAACAAAGGAAAAAGAAAGGGAAGAATCATGGAATTCAGCCCAGCAGAATGGAAAGTTTTAGATGGTTATTAAGAAGTGGGATGGGGCGCCTGGGTGGCTCAGAGGGTTAAGCCTTTGCTTTGGCTCAGGTCATGGTCTCAGGGACCTGGGATTGAGGCCCATGTCGGGCTCTCTGCTCAACGGGGAGCCTGTTTCCTCCGCTCTCCCTGCCTCCTTTGATCTCTCTCTGTCAAATGAATAAAATCTTTAAAAAAAAAAAAAAAAGAAATGGGATGAATAAGGATGCCTGGGTGGCTTAGTCGGTTAGGGATCTGCCTTTGGCTCAGGTCATGGTCCTGGGGTCCTGGAATTGAGTCCTGCATTGGGCTCCTTGCTCAGCGGGGAGCCTCTTTCTCTCTCTGCCTGCTGCTACCCCTGCTTGTGTGTGTGTTCTCTCTCTGACAAATAAAATCTTTTTTTTTTTTTTAAGATTTTATTTATTTATTTAACAGAGAGATCCCAAGTAGGCAGAGAGGCAGGCAGAGAGAGGAAGTTTGTGAGAGAAGGTGTGTAGTCGAACAAATTTTTACCTGATTGTATTAGGGAGATGGACCTTATATCTGGGGAATATTTCCTTTACCTATTATTGTAAAACAGAAGTCAGGTAAATCTACCTTTCAGTATTAATTAGATACACTAAAGGGGAACCAGTAAGATTGCCCAAGCCCAGACAGTGTAGAATAGAAGTCCAAGTGCTCATATGGACAAATTCTCTGTGTGACAGTGTACATAGCGTCTTGAATAGACTGCAGCTTAAGGCAAAAACCTCTGAGTGCCTCCCAGCAATGATTTACTGGACTTCGGACTAGAGAATTCCCACTTGAAGGGCAGTTACTGCCTTGATATTGCACAGTAATTGAAACAACCATTGTGACTAAAAGTCATAAAAATAATCTTGCAAACTGAAATACGCATGATGTCTTGCACAATGTCTGGTAACACTTCAGTAGGTAGGGCAGTGCCCAGAAGAGTTCTGTAATAAAGTGGAAATGCAAGGAGGAGATACTCAAGAGCAGGGAGATTCTTTCCCCCTAGGACTGACTCGGGAACTGTGTGAGCAATTGCTGGATTCTCTTGTCACTTGGGCAGTGTCCTATAAACAGCTCGTAACTGACCAACAAAGAGCTACTTGGTCTATGGATGGCAGTTCCATGGTGAACTTCCTGTTTGGAAGACCACCCCACTCTGGGGAAGGTAAAGACAAATTAGCTTGGTGGGTTGAATTGCATGCTGTTTTCCCAGCAGCATGGATGACTTGAACAGTGGGAAAAGACCCTGTGTTTGGGTTTTTGCTGATTCACAGGCAGTGGCCAATGGCTTGGCCATATGGCTAGACAGAGCAGTGGAACAGTGGAAACCTGGTCTATTAAAGGGATGCCCACATAGGGCACAGCCCTGTGGAAATTGCTGCAGGAATTTGAAGTGTGCATTAAAGTAGGACATGTTGATGCTCATCAGAAGAACCCTTTTTCAGGTTTGTAAGGCAGTTGGAATCAAGCAAATACCCCTGTGTGCTTGCTTGAGGTGGCCACCTGGGTGGACATGAGTGGATAATGGGGCATGCAGCAATGCAAAGATGACTGAATTTAGACGTGATCCTCTTTACCTTCTGAGGCACAACATGCCAGTAAGAACTGTTTTATATGCAAGAAAAATAGAGATGGTATATGGCAAGGTGGCAGATTCCTGTTAGGAAAGCCCTGCATATTGGTGGCAAGTGAAACTGATGCTGTAATCCTGGTAGGTTACAGATGGTCCTGACAGGAGTAGACACTGACTCTGGACTGGGCTTTGCCTATCTGATAGTAGATGCAGATACTCAGAGTACTAAAGAAGAACTGGAACAGAAGATAATTATAACAGTATGGATGGCCGACCATAATTTCTTCAGACTGAGGAATGTGCAGCTCACAGTGTCCAACAAATGGGAAGAGAGATGTCCTCCTCAGAGTACTAGTTTAATAGAGAACTGAATGGGCAATGAAAACATTGGTTGTATAAAACAGGAGGTAAAGACCTGAACGTAGGGCTTATGTATGTTCATGAGAGTTTGCGCTCATTGATTGTGAGGTGGGGTTAAAGGAGTGCCCCCACCAGGCAGTCCTCTTTTTTTTTTTCTGGTGGATCTGGGGGGGAGAGGATGTGGCAAAGGATGCTGGGAGGACTCCAGTTTTTTCCAGGGGAGGAGTACCTTCGTGTCATGACTGTACTTTTTCTTACTTCTTTACATCACTTCAACTTTTTTCTTTTGTGCTTGGTACACTGGTCATAGGGACAGGGATGCAAATACTGAAGTGTTTGCATGCAAGTGCTGAAAACAGGGGTGATTCCTTAGCAAGAAACTGTCTTGTTTAGCTTGAGTTAGAATCCTAAGGGCCTGATGGGGTGGCTCTGCCTCATCTGGCAAAATTGAGGTTAAGAGTGAATGCCACTCTTATTGCTCGGTGGTAAGAATAGTCTAGTGGTTCTGTATCTATATACTCTTTCCCCAACTGAGTGGAGTGGACTGAGGGGGAGGTGGTGCCTGCTAGCCTGTGAGGCTGTTTGCAGTCTAGGTCAGCACAGTAGTCGAACCTGATGTCTCTTCCAAAACCTGATGTTTGGGTGGAAGTGGAGAGAAGGAGCTGTAGTAGCTGAGGGTAAGGAAACGAGTAAACGGGCTGTATAATGCGGCAAACCCAATGTTAACGCCTCAAAAAGGGCTTAGAGTAAGAGATGATGTCATCTCTTAGTTACATCAGATGCCTGGCTGAAACTGTGTTTGCTTACACCACTCCTTTGTGACCTCACAAGGTTAGAAGCCTGTGAACCCGAGTGGCCTTGCCTGGAAAGCATTTTCATATGAGATGATGATGGACTAGTGTAGTTATTAATGACTGAATGGGATTCTAACGTATCAGTATCTTTTGAGTTGTGTATCTTTTTGCTTTAAGGAGGTCTGTGGCCAGAGACCAAGGAGGGCTGTGAAATGATAGAAAAAATATATATTGGTCTCTGACGTCTGGTTGGTGGCATAGAGCTGAAATCCTTGACATTTCCAAGTGATGAGAAACATTGGCATCTTATGCTCTAATACTTAGTCTTTGACTCTGATCCTGACATAGCACCTACTACTTAGACTTACCGTTTGTGTCTGTGATACTTTCACCACACTTTATTTATTTTTTAGATTTTTATTTATTTATTAGAAGGGTGCCTGAGTGGCTCGGTTGGACGTCTGCCTTTGGTTCAGATTGTGATTTCAGGGTCCTGGGACCGAGCAGTGCTTCAGGCTCTCTGCTCCACAGGGGGTCTGCTTCTCACTCTCTCTCTCTGTGCTTTTTCTCTCTAAAATCAATAAATAAAAAGCTTTTAAAAAAAAGAGTGAGCGAGCATGAGGTGGGGTGGGATGGGGATGGTGGGAGGATAAAGGGAGAGGGAGAAGATTTCTTGCTGAACAGGGAGCTCACCTGGGGGCTTGATCCCAGGACCCCGAGATCATGACCTGAGTTGAAGGCAGATGCCTAACACACTGAGCCACCCAGGTGCTCCTTACCATACTTCTTACAGAGAAGTAAGATGGCCTGTAAGGCTGAATTGGGGATTGTTTTTCTGGAACTGAGCTCTTAACTTGTAGGGTCAGCTGTAACTCCCATTAATGTCAGAACTGGATTGTGGGACATCCATTGGTGTTGGAGAATTGGTTGGTGTGTGTGTGTGAAATCATACATCTGGTGTCAGGAATGTTGTATATATGAATAAAGGTAGGAAGAATTGGAATTTTTCCTAAACAGAAACCTATTTAGAGTCTGTCTTTATGCTTCTCTATATCAGAAACTCAGATTTTATTTGGTTATTCAAAATTTGACTGGATTGTCCATGGGTGCTAAGCTCTGTATCATATTATTCTGATTTTACACACACACGCGTGCGCAGGAATTGGAGGACCACATGTATCAGTTAACTTTTTTTTAAAGATTTTATTTATTTATTTGACAGAGAGAGATCACAAGTAGGCAGAGAGGCAGGCAGAGAGAGGAGGAAGCAGGCTCCCTGCTGAGCAGAGAGACCGATGTGGGTCTTGATCCCAGGACCCTGAGATCATGATCTGAGCTGAAGGCAGAGGCTTTAACTCACTGAGCCACCCAGGTGCCTGTATCAGTCAACTTCTTGTTTTACCAAGTGACACTATTAGAACTCTTGTCTTCCAGTTATTTGTTGTCACAGTCATTTCATGACAGCACCAAAAATTAGGAAGTGCATAATTATAGAAATAAGGACAATTCTGTATGATTAAATATCTTTAGCTTTATGGAAAACTTGTAGTCTTGTTCTTCCTATTTTTATTTCACTGTGGACTGGTAAAAGAATTTTGTATGTACTTAGTCCTAGTTTCTTTCTTGTCTCTTCTGTTCTCAGGATGGTAACTTTAAACTTGTTTGCATTTGTTCTTTTAGAATAGTTATGAACAGATGAGTTCTTTAGCATACGAAGAGGGCATTGATTTATATTGGCTAACTCTAGGAAAGTCCAGATTTGCAGGTGACTTGAGCTTCAACCTCTTCAGCTGCTGCTTTCAGTAAGTAACATTGGCAGAATGTGTTTTCACTGTTAGTTAGCAGGTGGAATCAGCCTTCATCCTTTCAAAGATCCAGAGCTCACTACCAGTGACTTGTGTGATCTCAAGGAAAAATTGCATAGCTTTGTCAATATTTCATATTTCCTTTCTAAAGGGGCAGATAGGAGTTCCTGGGTGGCTCAGTTGGTTAAGTGTCTGCCTTCAGGTCAAGTCATGATCCTGGATTCCCGGGATCGAACTCCAGGTCTGGCTCCCTGCTCAATGGGGAGTGTGCTTCTGTCTCTCCTCCTCCTTTTCCCCTGCTTGTGTGCACTCTCTCTCTCAAATAAAATATTCAAAAAAAATAAATAAAGAGGCTGTTGATTTGTAGTGTCCTTCCTTTCTACATTTATAGTGATACTGGTAAGGATTAAGATAGACTTTGGAAAACATTCTTAGGTTTTAGGTAGTGATTTATGTTAGGGAAGTTAATTTGAGGGCCTTTAAGTTCAGTGCAGGTGTATGTATGTTTTTTTTGAAAATGAACTCTCAACCTTCCATTATATGTTATGAAGAAAACTGTGAGAGGCAGAAACATAACATTGACATAATTTGATACTCTTTAGTTGAATAATCTAGCTGGAATGTGAAAAGAACTTTCACAAGGTGATGAACTGAAAATGAGTCCTTTTAAGGAAATACAGATGTGATTTCCTTTCTACTAAGGTCCTTCATTTACCTCATTTATTTATTATGATCATTTATTACTATCAACCTTTATTTTCTGTTTCATCCATTTTGTTGTGTTCATGTTATTTTCACCATACTTCTATATAGATAAGTAAGATTGGCTATATGGAACTGAGCACACAGTTTAGAAAACTGATTCTCTGTGATCAAACCTAGTAGGACTTCCTTCTCTTGACTTCAGGCTTCCTTAAGGCAGAAATCAGAAGAAACTCTTCATGCTATGGATAATATTACCTTGTTTCAAGTCAGCTCTTCAGAGTAAAGAATTGGAAAGATTCTCTACATCTTCATTTTTCTCACCCCTTGCATTCTCCCTTCCAATCAGTATCTGCCATGAGACCATCAGCACCAGTATCATTATGCCCTTAATTCTTGTTTATACCAGTCGCCACAAGAATCTCAGGCTATCTCTCTTCTCCCAGATACAATCCTAACTCCTTGGCCCTCTTTCTGTCTTTAGCAGGCATCATCTTCTGACATGCTACATACTTTACTTTGTCGTCTTTTCAGTAGATTGTAAATACCATAAGGGCATGGATTTTTGTCTGTTGCTGTAGACAAACAGTGATCAGTAAGTACTCAAAAATTTTTATTTGTTGAATGAATGTAGTAAATAAAATGTGTGGTTGTGTCTTCTGAGGAGGGAGAGATCAAGACAAGTTCAAAGCAGTCTTTTCTCATTTGCTTCTGTAGTCTTTTTTTTTTTTTTTTTAAGATTTTATTTATTTGACAGAGAGAAACACAGCCAGAGAGGGAACACAAGCAGAGGGAGTGAGAGAGGGAGAAGCAGGCTTCCCGCCGAGCAGGGAGCCCCATGTGGGGCTCGATCCCTGGTCTCTGGGATCATGACCTGAGCCGAAGGCAGTCGCTTAACCAACTGAGCCACCCAGGCAGGCGCCTCTGCTTCTGTAGTCTTATATATTTTATTAGACGGTTTCTTTTCAGGGCACCTCATTTTCCGTAGTAAACGCTGTGAATGAATTAGGGTATTAGCTAATCATTTGTATTTTAAGAACAAAATTTTTTTTTTTTTTACCAAAAAAGAA
Organism: Spilogale gracilis; assembly: GCA_004023965.1. Classification (NCBI taxonomy): domain Eukaryota; kingdom Metazoa; phylum Chordata; class Mammalia; order Carnivora; family Mephitidae; genus Spilogale; species Spilogale gracilis. Next base: position 126,507 of record PITA01002766.1, on the reverse strand, counting down.
AAATTCTAAATGCAGGCACATTAAGTTACTGCTAACTCTGGTTCTCATCTTACTCTGTCTGGGATGTTTTGTCTGAATGTACCCAGAAACGTTTCCATGCACAAATAATCTTTCATTTATTCTGATCATCTTTCTTTTTCTGGGCTTTATAGCATCTATTAGATGTTTACTAAATATTAGTGAATAATCAGTTGTGTACAGAGTGTCATGGCTTGCAGCTATGGTTTCAGGAGTTTTTTTTTTTTTTTTTTTAAGATTTTATTTTATTTATTTGACAGAGAAACATAGCCAGAGAGGGAACACAAGCAAGGGGAGTGAGAGTGGGAGAAGCAGGCTTCCCACCGAGCAGGCAGCCCAATGTGGGGCTCGATCCCGGGTCTCCGGGATCATGACCTGAGCCGAAGGCAATCACTCAACCAACTGAGCCACCCAGGCGCCCCTTGAGGAGTTTTTAATAGCCTGCACAACTTCATTCCAGCATGTCAGTAGCCACGTGTTTCTAGAGTTGGGGTACTTCAAAAGGCATTTCGTCTTTCACATATCTTTCCCGGAGCTAGGGAAACACCAATTTTATTCTTCAAAAGACACAGACCTACTAGTAAATTCCTAAAGTACACTGCGGGGGAAGGGAATATGCACCATAGTGTTACTAGAATCCAAAATATATTGTCCTTGGCTTGCGTCCTACTGTTGCAATGAAACCTTTCACTTCCAAAAATCATTTCAAACATACAATATGCTTTTCTTTTATCACATTAAAGATTTAACATATTTCATCTTTATCCTGGTCTATCTGGGAAAGTGGTAAACAGAAGATGTGATCCCATGAAATCCTTTGCAATTTTCAGGGCATTTTTGGTTAGTTCAGAAGATACCTAAGGAGAAAGCCTACAATGAGAGAGCCTTAAGAAATCTGAACTAATACATTATTTGCTACAGATCATACAGGGCTGGTTGTTAGGTCTGGGTCTACCCTGAATTACCTTGATATTTTACATGGAACTCAGCAAAAGTTAACAATTTTAATCTTCTTTTGGCACCCTTGAGAGTGCCTGTCTTATCATACTTTACCTAGCATTGATTATTAAAAGTTTTGGTTTTGGTAATCTGGTGGAAGGAAAATGTTTTAATTGCTTTTGTGTGAGCAGTCTGTTTGGTTTTCTTTCTTTCTTTCTTTCTTTTTTAAGATTTTATTTATTTATTTGACAGAGAGAAACACAGCAAGAGAGGGAACACAAGCAGGGGGATTGAGAGAGGGAGAAGCAGGCTTCCCGCCGAGCAGGGAGCCTGATGTGGGGCTCGATCCCAGGTCTCCGGGATCATGACCTGAGCCGAAGACAGTCGCTCAACCAACTGAGCCACCCAGGCGCCCCCTGTTTGGTTTTCTTAACTTTACCTCTGGTGCTTGCCTTGCCCCAAGTAGCACTTAATTTTATAGATTTTATTTATTTTCTGACAGAGAGAAACACAGCTAGAGAGAGAACACAAGCAGGGGGAGTGAGAGGGAGAAGCAGGCTTCCCACCGAGCAGGGAGCCTGATGTGGGGTTTGATCCCTGAACTCTGGGATCATGACCTGAGCTGAAGGTAGATGCTTAACGACTGAAAGTGACACTTAATTTTAGATGTTAGAACCATTTGGAAAGAAGAGTGACAGTGTGCTCTTTATATCCCGAAGAATTTTTACCTTCAGTCTTTGCCCTTTCTGATAAGATCTTGCTGGGTGTGGGAGCAGTAGTTAAGGAATTAGAAAAAACTAGCCTGTAACTGTAAAGAAACCTAGGACCATTAGTTTTGCTATGGGCTCTCATACTCAAACCCAAATCCCACTTGTCCCCAGTGAAGTATGTAGTTAAGGATTATCAAAGAATCAACTAATATGTCTTGCTGCATTTACCTACAAATGTATTTTAAAAATCTCATTTTGGAGTGCCTGCCTGCCTTGGTCAGTGGAACACGCAGCTCTTGATCTCGGGGTTGTAAGGGTGAGCGCCATGTTGAGTATAGGGATTACTCAAAAATAAAATCTTGAAAAAAATAAAAATTTATTTCAAAAAGCATGTATAAGTTATAAAAGGGTGTATATCCTCATTTAAAAACAAAACAGAAGTGTATTAAATAGAAATAAAAGCATCCATTTCTTTACCCTTTTATATCAGCCTCCTGTGGTACAAATGGGAATTAAAAAAATTTTATTTCAGTGAGGGAGACACATGTGGGGTGCGGAGTTATGGGGGGCAGAGGAAGAGGGAGAGAGAAACCCAGGGAAGCTCCCCACTGAGTATGGAGCCAAATGTGGGGCTCTATCTCATGATGCTGAGACCAGACCCCAGTTGAAACCAAGAGTTCGATGCCCAACTGATGTTGGTGCTACCCTGTGCCACCCTTCACCACCCAACAAGATGGTGCCCCTGGATTTTTTGTTTGTTTTTTTTAAGAGAGAGAGTGTGTGTGTTTGCTCGGGGAGAGGGTGGGGAGGCAGAGAGAGAAGGCGAGAATCCCAGGCCGACTCCCTGTGCTGAGTGTGGAGCGCATGTGGGGCTTGATCAATCCCATGACCCTGAGATGATGACCCAAGCCAAAATCAAGAATCCAGTGCTCAACCAGCTGAGCCACCCAGGTGCCCTAGGAATTTACTTTATAGGAATTTCATCTTGATAGTGAAGAGAATTTAGTGGCATCTTGGTGCCAGTGAGGCTTTAGTTTAGAGTGATTCTGTAAACACCAAGAGAGAGCATGTAAACTCCAAAAATGTCTGTTTTCTTCATATTTGCTTAGCGTGTTGCCAGGCAAATGATAGGTGTCAAGTCTTTGTTGACAGGTTTGTTGTAGGGCAAGAAAAGGAAAATAATTGAGATTTTAAGAGCATCCTCTGGCGGCCACAGGCTTTGGGTTATTTGATTTCTGGACGAGGGCAGTGGTTTTCAGTGCTGACTGCACATTAGACTCACCTGGAGAGCTTTTACAGCATACCAGTGCTTGGGCTCCATGCTCCAGTGATTGTGATTTGATTGGGTTGGGGTGAGACCCTAGCATCAGGATGTTCCAGTCTTCCCGAATGATGCTGCAACAGTGATGGAAAGCCACTCAACTACAGACAGTTGTTGCTTATTGAATGTTAATTGAGATCTGTCTTTCACTTATTTGAAAGTCCTTTATGCTTTGAAGGAGACTTATAGGGAATATTGTCCTTATGTTTCATTATATATAATATTCATTATATTCATTATATTTCATTATATTCATTAATAATATATATTAATATATATTAAAATATTTTGCATTTTTTGATCTACAAAATATGTAGTCAGCACACACATATTCAAGTAATTACTTGCATATTAAGATAATCATTTCTTCCAGATGCTAGAAAATACATTTCCCTCATCTTTGGTCCATGACATTTTATATGGTATATTTTATTTTTTAAAGGTCCTTCAATCCTAATGGAAAATGGGCATTTAGCAGTAGAGAAAACACATCATAATAACAGTTTAGCAAAAATATTTTTGAAAAATATCTGAATTCTTATGCAGTATTCTCTTTTCTTCTTTTTTTAAAAAGATGTTATTTATTTGACAGAGAGAAACACAGCTAGAGAGGGAACACAAGCAGGGGGAGTGAGAGAGGGAGAAGCAGGCTTCCCGCCGAGCAGGGAGCCTGGTCTCCTGGATCACGACCTGAGCCAAAGGCAGTTGCTTAACCAACTTAGCCACCCAGGCACCCCGCAGTATTCTCTTTTCTATGCCAAAGCAGGTGACTTGACTTATTTATTCTGTAATATTCCAGTCATCAAAAATATTAAGATGTTCAGCTGATGCAAATAAAAAATAAAAGCAATTTAACTACATTCTATCTAAATTACTAATTTCATGTTTGGGACGAAAACCAGTGGAACAGAATAGTTAATGCAACCTTTACTTTGCTCTAAGACTTTTAAAAAAGTTTATATATACTTAACCTTTTTCCTTCACGTGTCCTTCTCCAGCTTTTCCCCAAGAAGAAATTGTTATTTTTAAACTGCAGGAATAACTATCAGAATAACTAGTGGTGATTAGCAGTTTTAAAGTTAAATCATAAATAGTGCAACATCAATGAAGTGTAGTATAAGTAAATTTGTAGCAAGACTTCTTCATTTTGGGTTCCTTGTACACGTTTTTATTTTTTACCTGTCTTCAAAATCACTATTATATCTTGCTTATATAATCAGAATCTTGGCAGGTTGCTGCAGGAAAAGCATAACCAACCCTGAACACATATGTATGCTTATTTGTGCCAAGTTTAAACTATGTGGATATTAAGGATGGTGGATTACATTAATAATGAGAAACCCAACTAATGCTTGACTTTGATTAGACCTTCCTTTTCTACAAGTAATGTAGGTGATAAGATAACTTGTTTTAATATCCATTCACTCCTAAAAGTCTTTATAATGACTTAAATAAAATATAGTCTGATACAAAGATGTGAACCCAGTTTGATAATGCAGAAAATTCTTACACATGATGATGGAAAATGCAGTTTTCTGTATATTTTCATGTATAAGCAACAGCATTTGTTTTGCTGTTGCTGAATTATTATTTTATTAGTATGCCATGGTTTTGTACTGCTTGCTAAAATTTCAACTCTCTTCACTGGTTTGAAATTTGAAGGCCAGACACTAGGTCCTAAAATGGAATTTATGACAAAAACAATTTAGTGTATTTGCATTTTCCACCATCTTTTTTTTTTTAAATTTTATTTATTTATTTGACAAAGAGAGAGATCGCAAGCAGGCAGAGAGGCAGGCAGAGAGAGAGGAGGAAGCAGGCTCCCTGCTGAGCAGAGAGCCCATGTGGGTCTTGATCCCAGGACCCTGAGATCATGACCTGAGCTGAAGGCAGAGGCTTAACCCACTGAGCCACCCAGGCACCCTTTCCACCAACTTTCTGAGGTGTATTACTGATTAGGAATATAAGAGAACCATCTAGGTCCCCCCCCCTTTTTTTTCTTTTGTCTGGTTCATAATCTGATTTGGTCAACTTAGGGCATTTTCCTGAAAACATTTTGTAGGAAGAATTCTAATCTCTTAGGAGAATAATTGAATTAAAATCTTTTCTAGTCACATTCTTAGGTGAAAATAGATTTTATATGTGAATTTATTATGATTTTTAGATACTATTTTGCCATAGCAAACTATTAAAACAGTACAGGAGCATATAAAGTGGAAAACCCACTGTTAACTGTTTCTTGGGTATACTTCTTGAAGTTCTATGCACATACATATCTTTTTTCTTTTCTTTGAAATGCACATGTGCCTGCACACACATGAAGCGATGCTATGTACCATGCATAAATGTGTTATTTTTGGAATGCCTGGGTAGCTCAGTCAGTTGAGCAACTGCCTTCAGCTCAGATCATGATCCTGGAGTCCCAGGATGGAGCCCTGCATTGGGCTCCATGCTGGGTCGGGTCTGCTGCTTCCTTTCTCTCTGCTCCTCCCCCTGCTTTTGCTCTCTCTCTCAAATACAATCTTAAATGTGTTATTCTTTTTTACTGACTACAGAGATTTCTGTTGTATGGAACTTTCATAAGTTATTTAAGTGATTCCATTTTAATAAACATTTAGATTTCTTTATTTTATGATTAAATAACTTTATAATTATGTGATGATATATAGAATAGCTCTGTAGAGGTATCACTGGGATATTCTAAAACACCAAATCTTATGATAACAGGTATGCACTTCAATAACTTGACCAAATGTTTGGTGGATTGCCTTGTTATTGGAATGCTTCTCATAAAATTGGAATTCACAAACAATATTTAGTTTACTACTTTTAAGTTAATGTAGGGGAGTAGTTTCAATTAATTAAGGATTTACCTTGGGAAGTGGACTGTGTCTGCATATATAATAGAAACCCAGAGTGACAATGCTTGACCATCATTCTGTTTCAATCCAATAATAACTTATTGTATACATACTCCTTTGTATACTAAGCATTTGATATAAAGTCTTTAATCTCCTGAACAGTTGAGTGAGATCGATATTGTGTTCTTAATGTACAAGAGACCGAAGTTTAGAGAGTTTGGATGCTTTGCCCAATGAGCATTACATCAAAACCTGATGATGTACTATATGTTGGCTAATTGAATTTAAATTAAGAAAAAGAAAAAAATGTAACTGTAGAATTCATATTTCCTGTTTGTCATTGTATTCCTTCCAGTGAAGCAATATTTTCAGTCATAAGAACCCAGTGAAATATAATGGAAGAAAATAAAACCTGCCTCTGATTCTTGAAATGCATGCTGCCATCTTCCTATGACTTTCAGCATTTTGGATACATATAAAAACTGTTATACAGCGTATTACAAATAAATAGAGTAAATGAAGGATAGAAGGTTTAATTTGGAATCACATTATGCTTCATGCTATAATAAAATAGTGTTTATTAAAGATAATTTACCCAATATCTCTAGCCATCTCTCGTTCAACCAAAAAACAGAAGTGCTTCCAGGAAGCATTTCTTCATAAAGGAGCTCCTCACTCTCACTCAGATCTCATTTACTACCACTTCAGAAGACAGTTCAAGCCCTGGGGTTTCTTAGCCTATGGCAGTTCATTAGAAGCAACAAATTAGAAAAATTGCAGGTAGCGCTGTTGCTGACAGTTCTCCTAAGAAGGAATAGCTCTTGGTGTAAAGCTGGTAGTGGTACAAGAAAATCAAACCTCAAAGACAGGATTTTATTTTATTTTATTTATTTTTTTGACAGAGAGAGAGGGAACACAAGCAGGGGGAGTGAGAGAGGGAGAAACAGCCTTCCTGCTGAGTAGGGAGCCCCATGCAGGGCTCGAACTGGGACTCTGGGATCATGACCTGAGCTGAAGGCAGATGCTTTAACAACTGAGCCACCCAGACGCCCCTCAAAGACAGGATTTGAAGAGTTGTTTTGGAATCCTTGTCTTTAGTATACTTCAGGAGTATTCAGGATCATCAACCTGTTTAAATCATAGTACTGGTAAATCATTGCAATGATAATCCTGAGTATTATTATTATTATTATTTTTTAAAGATTTTATTTATTTGACAGAGAGAAACACAGCCAGAGAGGGAACACAAGCAGGGGGAGCGAGAGAGGGAGAAGCAGACTTCCCGCCAAGCAGGGAGCCCGATGTGGGACTCGATCCCGGGTCTCTGGGATCATGACCTGAGCCGAAGGCAGTCGCTCAACCAACTGAGCCACCCAGGCGCCCCCTGAGTATTATTTTTTAAAGTAAATTATGCTAGATACACTTTAGCAAGACAGGGATTTCTTTTTTTTTTTTAAGCTTTTTCTTAGATTTTGTCTATTAGAGAGAGAGGGAGTGTGTGTATGTGCGCGCGCGCGTGCCTGCATTTGGGCAGGGGAGGGGCAAAGGAAGAGGGGGAGAGAGAGAGAATCTCCCGCAGACTCTGCGCTGAGTGTGGAGCCTAGTGTGGGATTCTATCCCACCATCCTAAGATCATGACCTGAGGTGAAATCAAGAGTTGGCCGTTTGAGCCTCTCAGGTGCCCCTGACCTTTCTTTTGTGAATGAAATCCCTGTCTTGGGTGCCTGAGTGGCTCAGTAGGTTAACTGGTCAACTCTTGATTTCTGCTCAGGTCATGATCTTGATTGTGGGATCAAGCTTCATGCCAGGCTCCATGCTCAGTGCAGGGTTTCCTAGAGACTCTCCTCCTGTGAACCTCCCCCCCCCCCCAGGTGGGTGGGCATGTGCACTCGCGCGCATGCTCTCTCGCTCTCAAAACAAAGCAAGGGTAAATTATGCTGAATATGTAAAGTATTGACATATCTAAACTGTTGGATATGATGTGTTCTTAACTTTTAACTTTTGTAAAGGTCCCTTCTCACCGAAGTAGTAGTATTGTTGTGGTTGACAGCATAGTCTGTTAGTGCTGCAGATTCTCAAAAAAGATTGATGATGACTCAGAAGTATACACATGTGACTGAGCAGAAGAAAACCTCTGCATCCATATTGCTGTAGGACTTTTTTGCAATTAGCTTGCAGACTTTGACTTCCTTCCTCAGAGAGTTGTGATTGCTCTGTACCTTCTATAAATTATTTACACCCTGATGGTACTAAACGAGTACATTAATGGCACCTCTGGCTCCACATGATATCAAGAACTTTAATAATTCATTACTTACTACAGCTACATCCCTATAAATTAGCAGGAGTGGGAGCTGAGTTTACAACATTGAGATAAGGCCTTCTCTGAGATCTTTACTCTCCAAGCATCATATCCATAAATATTCAGATATTAGTGGTGTTTAAAAATAAAGGAAAGATTGACTATTACAAAGCTAGACTCTTTAGGTTTTTTTTTTTTTTTTTAAGATTTTTTTAAATTTATTTGACAGAGAGAAATACAGCCAGAGAGGGAACACAAGCAGGGGGAGTGAGAGAGGGAGAAGCAGGCTTCCTGCCAAGCAGGAAGCCCGGTGTGGGACTCGATCCCGGAGACCCGGGATCATGACCTGAGCCGAAGGCAGTCGCTTGCTTAACCAACTGAGCCACCCAGGCGCCCCGACTCTTTAGGTTTTAAGCATTAGATTACTTCAAGTTTTTAAGTACATTTTAGGGATATTCAAGGTGAAAATATTTGAAAGACAGTTCTCCATTTCAGGATTTTTGCTTAAAAAAAAAAATCAAAAAACAAACACCTGACAAACCTTCATTAGCTTATGCAAACTAAATGGAATGAATGATTTGCCCCTGGGAAGAATGGTGAAGAGACTTTATTCAAATTCTTAATCTAAGAGTTTTATATCTGATCATTGAAGTCTTCCAGTTTTAATCTTCTTCAGCCTTTTTGAAGTACTTCATTATTTTTTATTTTTGAAAGATTTTGCTAATTAGTGTGTTAGAAAGCACAAGCAGGGGGAACATCAGTGGGAGAGGAAGAAGCAGGGGAACCCCCCCCACTGATAACGGGGCTCAATCCCAGGACCTTGGGATCATGACCTGAGCGGAAGGCAAATGCTGAACTGACTGAGCCACCCAGGCTGCCAACACCTGGTATTTTGATAACCCAAATAGCTATACAGATTTATACTATAGTAGTCTCCCTTCCCCCATATATCATGAGAGATACATTCTGAGACTCCCAGTGGGTACCTGAAGCTGTAGATAGCACTGGACCCTCTATATTCACTATGCTTGTCTTTTTGGTTTCTTTTTCTTTTAATACTGTGTTTTTCTTATACATACCTATGATAAAGTTTAATTTATAAATTAGGCACCATATAAAACATTAACAGCAATATTAAAGAACAGTTAGATGATAAACTGCCCATGTGATGAGAAGTAAAAGTGAATGATGTAGGCCTTGGGACCTAGCGTCAGGATCATCTGCTTCCAGAGCATGATTGTGAGCTGTTGAAACTGTAGAAAGAAAGCCAAGCTGTGGATGAAGGGGAGTGGAGGAACTACTGTGGTTGCTTTCTATGATGGTACTACTTGAGGAGTGTGGTTTACTTACTGTTAGTGTTTTAAAATCCCACCTAATGTAGATTTGTTACAGAAGGGTCCAGAGAGCTTTATTATGGGGTTCTGACCTCTGAGACCTATATTCTTATTTTTTAAATCCATAATAAAAAATTTGGAAAGGGACACCTGGGTGGCTCAGTTGGTTAAGCCACTGCCTTCAGCTCAGGTCATGATCCTGCAGTTCCAGGATCGAGTCCCACATCAGGCTCCCAGCTCCATGGGGAGTCTGCATCTCTGTCTGACCTTCTCCCCTCTCATACTCTCTCTCCCTCAAATAAATAAAATAGGAAAAAAAAAAACTTTGGAAAAACTGAGACCAAAACAGATCACCACTGTGTACCGTACAAAATTAATTAATTTGGTAGATTAATGGAATTACTGATTAGGCTTTCTGCGATGTAACACAAATTCAGGAGGTTGTGTGGATCATTAGTGTTGCTTTCTTCTAAATGAAGAACACCCCTGTGAGTTTGGCCTTCCTCCTATTGGCTCGCACAACAACACTGTTGAACAGCCTACACAAATAACCACCATCTGATTATGGTTGAAAACCATAGTAATCTTGTAGCAACCTGGACATTTTACACCCATAAAATAGGAATGTGGGCTTTGAACTGGCTGTTTCTTTTTATGGTTTTTCTTTTCCTTTTCCAAGGACAGGTGTAGTAAATCTCTAGCCAAAACCCTATTGATCCTTTTGTGAGCCCAGCCAGTCTGATCTCTAAAGCGACACCCCTAGTGAGCAGCACAGGATTGGGTTTGCAGCATCTGAGGCATATATTCTTAAAACAGGATTATCCTATAGAGAGGCTCCAAAGTATTTCCGGTATCCTTTGGGTTCCAACAAAAAGCCTTTAAGGGTTCTTCAAAGAGGTAGAGAAAATCACTCTTTCCCACAGTAGAGACACTGGACAGTTTTCACTGATACTTAATACAAAGTAGTTTGCTGTGTGTAGGTTGGGTTAATTTGATTGCTTTAGATTTCTTTAATAATAGTTTTCTTTAAAAGTAATTATCTGGTCATTGATATCCATGTGAGAACTGTAGAAAATAAGTATAGATATAGACAAGAGTTACTTTGCCAGAGAGATTAGGGTTTGGGAAGGCATTAGAATCTTAATCTGTAAAAAGGAAAAAAAAAAATCAAACTTTAGCAAGCATCAGATGCGGAATTAAATCATACTATGCTTGCCTGCTACATAGGTGGTAGTTGCCAGATAGCCACCTTAGAGCAGAATGTGGACTATCTAACTTAAATGAGAAGAGCTGAATTTCTTCTTTAGTTGAAATGCCACAATAAATATCTTTTCACTTGTATAAAATCCAGTGTTGTTTGGTAGCAACCGTGAGTTTTATCAAAGTATCTGAATATAAGATTTTTATGTTGAATAAATTCCCATTTTTATCTCTAACATTTCTCAGCACATACCCCTAGTCATGAGTGTCCTTGAGCTGGTACCTGGGGCCAGGTGTCTTGGAATAGAGGTTTTAGAACTGTTGTGGAAAAGGGATGGTTTCATCTGGCCTTAATTATCTTCTGGTGCAAATTAAGCTTCCAAATGAAAATGGCAAAATTTTACAGATGGACAGACATGAATCTAGCTGAGAACAAATTGTTCTGCTGTTATAGACACATCCCTCAGACCTGCATGCGTCAGCTGCCTGTGGTGGCACAGTGAGATCAAGTGATCTGTAATGTTTCTCTAGTGTGTCTCCCCTGCTAGCCATATTGTAATGTATAATACATCTCTTGGGCAGACAGCTTGTGTGGGCTGGATTCTACTTCAGCTTTGTAAAGATGCCAGGAAGCATCAAGGTGAATTTTTAAAGCCTATTTAAATATTTAGACTCATGACTAATTTCAGTGAAATCTCTGCTATATCTAACATACTACTTGCTAGAAGTGAGATGGAATTTCATGTTTATGGCTTCCTCACTTACGAGCTTATGACCTTGGAATGATGAATTACTAATCCTGCCTGTTTCTGTTTTAGGCAATTGAGGATTGTCAAAGTATTTGCCTCGTTAGGTTGTTGGGTGGATTTAGGTAGTTAATATGTATAAAATGCATAGAGGAGTGCCTGGTGCTTAATGAATGTTAGCTGCCACCACTACCGCCAGTCATCATCATTAACATAATTTGGAGATGGATTTTTCTTCTCCGAAGCTAGATTGCCTTTTTTTTTTTTTTTTTTTTTTTTGAGAAGACCGTATCTCTGTCAAGGATATGATCAACCTCAGTTCTAATATATAAGCTCATTGTCTTGTGACATCAATCTTCTTTTGTCTACTGCTAAAGTATAATGCAATACATTACAATATTATATATTATACAGTATGTTACTTTAAAAAGTATATTTTCTTTCAAAAATATATGAAGTGTTGTTCATTACAATAGGAGTATACAATAATCGCAAAAAGGGATGAAAGAACTCTGTAATATTGCTGTGGAATGATCTGCCAGATGTATTGTTAAGTGAAAAGACTAAACACAAATTAGTGTGTAAATTATTTTACCATTTTTTTTTTAAAGATTTTATTTATTTGACAGAGAAACACAGCCAGAGAGGGAACACAAGCAGCAGGAGGGAGAGAGGGATATTCTACCATTTTTGTAAAACTTTTCTGGTGCATGCATAAAATATCCGGCAGGCTGCTCAACAAATGGTATATTTTCATTTGTAGCTGTTGGGGAGGGAAATCGTATGGTTGATGTTCGGGTAGGAGACTTAACTGTATTTCCTTTTATACTGTTTGATTATTGAACCATGCGAATTCCCGTTATTTAAAAAAAAAACCAACTTCAGAAAAATGAAAAAGTAAAATAGCTATTTTGAAATCTAGATATTTATTCATCCTTTATAAACATTTCTTCTTTTTGTGTGTACTACTCAAATTCATATTTGATAGGGCTTTTAGATTACGTTTTAGTGTAGTGTTTTGTTTTCTTTCCATTAAGTCTCTTTTCCGACACTAAACTAAGAGTGATCTTGTGTCTTCCATTAGGGATCTGAGTCACAATCGGTTGTCTAACTGGAACATCAGCCTGGAATCTCAAGCATTAGAAGAAGTGTAAGTTATTTTTGTTTAAATTTAAAATGAACTCTTAGAGGTGGATTTGATGTATTGTGAATTTGAGGGTGTTCAGTGCAGAAATGCTGTTAAAAAATTGACAAAACATTTAAAAGACATTGTTTAATCTCAGTTGTTGTCTTTGGCTTTGCTACTATTACAGACTCTCTGGACGTTGTACCATTAGGTTGGTGAATCAGTTGCAAACTGGGTAGAAATATTATTCTGTCTACTTTCTTGGGATCCAAAGTTAAGATTTTCCCCCACCTTTTCAGAGTAAATATATTTTGCTTGTTTTTTTTGCCAGTTTCAGTCATTGAAATTCTCTGTTGTGTAAATTGTTTTATGTCTTGACGTGTCTAAGATGCAAGCATCATGTTTAAAGTAGGGTTACATGGGGATGCCTCGGCGGCTCAGTTGGTTAAGCGTCTGACTCTTTATCTCAGGTAACTATCGTTGTCTAGCGTGGAACCTGCTTAAAATAAGACTTACCTGAAAGAGTATTTTTTTGTATTGCCTGTAGTGTGGTGGTTAATATAGTTCAGTTTTCCACTTCACTGAAGTTTTTCCTTTAATACTGAGATGTATTATTATGTATTTTTTGGAGGGAATTTTCTAAAATACTGTTAATATCAGTTACTGCATTGTGATGTTTCCAGAGGCACAACTATTGAGGCCTGTGTACCTCTATGGTAAAATGTCAGAGTCTTTGGACTTATTTTTCTTTTTAATTTCTTGCTGACAGTGGTAAATTCTTCATGCTGTCATTGTCCTTGAATTCCCTTTCTCTGCTCCACATTGACTGGTTTTGATCTGCTGTGCACTGAATTACCAGTTGACAAGCTGATTTGGTTAAAAGGCGAGGCACTGAAGGAAGTACTGAAAACTGCTTCAGTGGGAAATGCTCGAGCTTTATGACATGGACTTTATAACTTCAACTGGTTTCTTGGAGGCCTTTTACTTCTGGTTTCTTTTCTGTAGCCTAGGTTATTGAGGTTGTTCAGTGATTGAAAACCAAGTTAATGAAATGTGATATTAGATTTGCTACTAAAACATTGGAGACATTATGTTTAAAGAGCTGCTAAGATCAGATGGTGAAATGTCATGTCATCTGTAAAAATTAATCATAAGCTCCATCTCTCAGGCAGATTCATCTGTGGACTCAAGCAACCCTCTCAAACTTTGAATAACTTAAAAAATATGTGTGTGCATGTGTATTTTAAAAATTTACTTATTTTTCTAATCTTATTTACTGTAAATAAATGTATAAAGAGATATGGGTAGGTAAATTCTTTAAGAAGGCCTGATATTAGCTGTGAGAATAACTTCCAAGAACCTTGCTGGGGTTAAAAATACTTGATGTGCAAAATAGTGATTATCAATCATAGAGCTACATGATGAAAAAACATTTCTTACTGAAATCTTTAATTTCTCAGTATAATGCATTTAGTCTAATTCATTCTGAGTCATCTGTTTTTTTCAAATTTGGCACCTATCCCAAAAAATAGTTATTAGCCAGAAACCAGAACTCAAGAGGTAACATTTCCCCCCTCTAAAATTTGATATCTGTCTTTCCCCTTTGCCTAGGAAAATGAATTATAATGAGCTAACAGAAATCCCATATTTTGGAGAACCAACCTCTAATATTACTCTACTCTCATTGTAAGTAAATCAGATTTCAGATCTTTTAAATTATGAACAGTACAGTTTTATTTTTAAATTTTTGTTTTCGGTACCCTTATCATTCATCCTAATTATTTAACATCCTCATGGCCTGGGATGGATCTCTGGCAATAGCTTCATTATAATCTTATTTTTTTTTTTATAGAGTCCATAATATAATCCCAGAAATAAATGGAGAAGTGTTTCAGTTTTACCCTGCTCTTGAGAATTTAGATCTCAGTTCAAATATAATATCAGAAATCAAGACATCTTCATTTCCTCGAATGCAGCTCAAATACCTGTAAGTAGTTTAAATTGGACTTATTTTAAAGCGCATGTTTATTATTTATTGACACTTAATCTTCCCAGAAATGTCATGTTATTTATTGTGATTTTTTATATGCTTATGAGAAATAAATCTGGGGTCAGTTTTTGGGGTTGTTTTTTCTCTCCTATTGTCAGAATATATTAAGTATCCAGGGACTTTTGAGGTTTAATTCTGGGTATGTTTTACTTACAGGTCTGTAAAAGGTCAATAGGATTGGTTTGTTAAACAGTGGCTTATCCTATAAAATGATAATCAGCATGTGTACTAATGTTTTACAGTGTACCAAGCGTATTCATATGTACTATATGAATATACTAAATGAATATAGTAAATGAAGTAGGTATTACCCTTATTTTGTAGTTGAAGAAACAAAGTAGTTTAGTGATCTGTAAGGTTGGGTGTACTTGCTAAGTAGTAGAGCTGGGGCTTGCTCATAGACTTTGGGAAGCTGTCAGGTGGTAGAATGTTTTGTTTCACTAAATATTTTTGTTATTTTGTTCATTTTAGAAATTTGAGTAATAATAGGATAGCCATCTTGGAGGCTGGTTGCTTTGATAATTTATCCAGTTCCTTACTAGTGGTAAAGTTAAACAGGAACAGAATCAGCATGATTCCACCCAAGATTTTCAAGCTACCTCACCTCCAGTTCTTGTGAGTAACTAAATAGATGGATTTTAAGATTGCTTTTTCTTTTAAATTATTTTAATTATTATTAGAGCAAAGTGGCAAATTTCTGACTGTAAAACCATTTTTGTTAAAGGGAACTTAAAAGAAATAGGATTAAAGTGGTGGAAGGTCTGACATTCCAAGGACTTGACTCCTTAAGATCTTTGAAGATGCAGCGGAATGGTATTAGCAAACTTAAGGATGGAGCTTTTTTTGGCTTGGATAACATGGAAGAATTGTAAGTACTATGAACTAGAGTTGTTAGTACCAAATGGCTAGGATAGTTGATAGTTGATTTAATTATTTAAATCAATTTAAATTAAATTAATTATTTAATTATACCCAAGTTCACTGATTCTTTCTCCCTTCTCTGATGTGAAATAAGTATATACAAAGCTCTTTAAGCTTTGTTATTGAACTGGTATTTTTTTCATCATTCTTACAAGCATTTCATCTAGGGGCACCTGGGTGGCTCAGTCAGTTAAGCGTCCCAACTCTTCATTTCAGCGTAGGTCTTGATCTCAGGGTCATGAGTTCAAGCCCCTCGTTGGAATTCACATGGGCATGGAGCGTACTTGAAAAAAAAATTGTCTAGGGACGCCTGGTGGCTCAGTCATTAAGCATCTGCCTTTGGCTCAGGTCATGATCCCAGAGCCCTGGGATCGAGCCCCACATCGGGTTACCTGCTCAGAGGGAGTGAGCTTGTGTTCCCTCTCTTGTTATGTTTCTCTCTGTCAAATAAATAAAATCTTTAAAAAAAATTATCTAAACTTACATTTTCTTAATGTTTGGAGCTGATGAAAATCATCAAGATTTACCTCAAACAGGTATATCAAGACTTCTTGGTGTGTTGATTTTGTAGGTCTTACTACCTTCTAGCAACAAATTGTAAGTAAAATATAAATATTTATTGGATAGAATTTGTTGGCTCACTTGGATTGAGCAAAAAGTATATGCCTCTTTGAGCAAGACCTAATGGAGAGTTTTGGAATCTTCTCATTGCAGTGCCTTGTTTTGAAACATATTTTCTCCTTTCTTTCTCTAATTCTGTAGAGAACTAGAGCATAATAACCTTACAGAAGTGAACAAGGGATGGTTGTATGGCTTGCGAATGTTACAACAGCTCTATGTGGGCCAGAATGCTGTTGAAAGAATCAGCCCTGACGCATGGGAGTTCTGCCAAAGACTATCTGAACTGTGAGTGTTGGATGGTATTTGAGTGGAGGCTGTGAGACTAGAGTAGGTTGGAGTAAATCACTCTCATGGCCAATAATGATATCTAACATCCCTCTTTATTAGAAGTTTATTGAAAGCTCTAAGTTTATCATGTAAATAGAATGAGAATAGGAAAGTTGGATTAAAATACAATGAATTCCTTACCTTCCGTGTTTCTTGTTCTTAGTGATTTGTCCTATAACCAGTTGACCCGCCTGGACGAATCTGCCTTTGTGGGTCTGAGCTTACTGGAGAGACTGAATTTAGGGGACAACAGAGTCACTCACATTGCTGATGGTGTATTTAGGTTTCTTTCCAATCTTCAGACACTGTAAGTACATCTGTCCTTTTTTTTGCTAATGTTTTTAAAATGGTAAAGTAAATAGGGACGCCTAAGTGCTCAGTTGGTTAAGCGTCTAACTTCGGCTTTGGTCATGATCTCAGGGTCCTGGGATCGAACTCTGCACTGGGCTCCCTGCTCAATGGGGAGTCACTTGTCCCTCTGCCCCTCCCCTTGCTTGTGCTTTTTCGCTCTCAAGTAAATAAATATCTTAAAAAAAAACAAACAGGGGCGCCTGGGTGGCTCAGTTGGTTAAGCGACTGCCTTCGGCTCAGGTCATGATCCCGGAGACCTGGGATTGAGTCCCACATCGGGCTCCCTGCTCGTCAGGAAGCCTGCTTCTCCTTCTCTCACTCCCCCTGCTTGTGTTCCCTCTCTGGCTGTGTTTCTCTCTGTCAAATAAATAAAAAAAAAATCTTTAAAAAAAAAACAAACAAAAAAACAGTGATGGGGCACCTAGGTGGCTCAGTGGGTTAAAGCCTCTCCCTTTGGCTGAGGTCGTGGGATTGAGCCCCGCATCGGACTCTCTGCTCAGCAGGGAGCCTGCTTCCCCCCCTCTCTCTGCCAGCCTCTCTGCCTACCTGTGATCTATCTCTCTGTCAGATAAATAAAACCTTTAAAAAAATTTAAAAAAAACAGTGAAGCAAAGTAAAACAGCCAGTCAAGCTACATATTTGTGTTTCTGTTACTATTTTGCAGTTCTTCTATCTTATACCTTGGAACAAGGCAGTCTTATTTGTGTCTGTCTCCACACATAAATCTTATTTATCTTTAGCCAGTTCAGCTTGTGCTTTAATTCTGAATTTAATCAACTAAACAACAAAGCATCTCTTACTGTGCCAGTTACTGTGGAGTAAAACGCAGTTGCTACTCAAGAATGCACATTTTCTTGTTCCTGTGACCTTGGACTACTACCAGAAAAGACTATTCATTCAGCAGGATAAGAGTGGGTAGTGGGAGGAGCTCTGGTAGGAGCGCTGTTCATTGTTGCTAATTTGCTGCATGACTTTGAACAGAAAAAACTTACATTTATCAGTTATCTGATGTGTGCTAGGTGCTTTCAGAATACTGAGGTATTATTGTTCTTTTCCATATCAGGAGGCTGAGGTTCAGAGAGATTAAAATGCTGGTTTAAAGTTATACCACTTGTATTCCCAGCTGGTCTTTGTCCAAGTACTAAATAGGCTGGGCCCTGCTTAGTGTCAGAGATCAGACAAAATCGGGCGCGTTCAGGATAAAGTCATGTTCGCGTCAGAAGTAGAACCCTGGTCTGTTTGACACTAAAGCTCATGTTCTTACCATACTGCCAGATGAACAGAATCACTTAACCTTTCCTGGGTGTCATTTTGCATATGTCTTCATCCATCAGAGGATGGACATAGGAATAAATGGTTGCTACAGGCAATTTCAACTCTAAAATTCTGGGGTTCTGTAAGTTGGATGTTTTACCCTTGTCATGAAATATAATTTAACAAAGAGGTATTTTAAAATGAAATATAGTGATTTAATTTTTATTTATTTTTATTTTTTGAAATATAGTGATTTTAAACATAGAGCAGAGTAAGAGAAAAAGGCTAGTTAATAGAATTTGTAGATTCTTACAGTCCCTGAATAGGGGACTTCTTGATCTGAAAAGAGGCAAGCTCTCAACTTTGGGACCTAGCTATCAGTGAGAAAGAAAGCATGATAATTTTGTGAAGGTGCATATACCTGCGCAATTTTGTTTGACTTTTATTTTTTTAATTAATGAGATAGTCTTCCTTTAGATTTGGCCTTGAAAAATTTAAAGTGATTTTTTTTTTTGTTTTAATCTACATTATTAAAGGCGAACCTAGAACAGTTCAAACCCAGGAACTTAAATCAGACACAGCTGCAGCCTTTGGGCAAGTCAAAGAATGGCAAGCAGGTTCTTTCAAGTGATTATTACTTTCAGTATTAAAGTGTAGGAAGGCAATTGCAGAAATAAATGATGGTGTAACACCACAAAGATGGTTAAGGCAGAATTAGGATAAGATCTGAAAATTCTGGCTTGAGGTCAATACTCCTGCCAGAGTATATACTTCTTACTCCCTTTGGTCAGTGAGTTCTATTTATGCTGTACTCTGGAGGAGGGGGAAAGTCTTGGAATGTTGAGTTGTTTCAACGTTTATTCCTTCTGGGGCGCCTGGGTGGCTTAGTTGGTTAAGCGACTGCCTTCGCTCAGGTCATGGTCCTGGAGACCGGGGATCGAGTCCCACATCGGGCTCCCTGCTCGGTGGGAAGCCTGCTTCTCCCTCTCTCACTCCTCCTGCTTGTGTTCCCTCTCTGGCTGTGTTTCTCTCTGTCAAATAAATAAAAAATCTTTAAAAACAAAACAAAACATTTATTCCTTAGTAAAATAAAATGAACCTGTGAGCTTTCAGGTCAAGTAAAGATATAGCTAAAGGGGAAGAATGATTTCATATCTCCTCACTGTTACATAACCTAGAAATGTATTATAAAGAATAGAGCTTTGTGTTTTATTATGAGATGACTTCAGGAAGTAAAAGCGATTAAATATCTTTAACTGATACTTCTTCCAGCAGGACACCATGTGGTGCAATTGCATTTCCTCTGAGAACCGCAGCAGTGGAATGTAAAAGATCCATACTTTTCCTTTTAAAAATAAAGGAGTGATCACTCTAGTGCATGAGTGTATCAGTCTTGCTTCTCGGGGGGCATGTTTAATTGCTGTCGAGCTGTGAAGCTTTATACTGACATTATTCTTTGTTAGCCATTTTAGGTTTAAGGGCCCACGGGAAGGCTAGGGTCACCCAGAAATCCCATTAGTCTAAATCACATTTGTAAGCCATATCCCATGCGTCTTGAAATCCTGCTTTTTGTGGAACCCTGACTATAATTTTTAATATGCTAACAAAATTAGGGGCTATTAGGTAGGAAGATTAATACTCTTAGCAGGTTGCTTTATTTATTTATTAAAGGCCAGCTTACATCCTTTGCTTATGAGAATCTGTTCTTATATGCTTATGGCAGATAGTCTTTAAACAGAAGAGTCGAATTGTCTTCGTAAATAACTGTTAAAATAAGGATGAAAATTAGTATTGCCATGTCAGGATGATGGCCAGTGCTATCATGGCCACGTTAACTAACACAACCTGTCTTTCTCTGACATTTTTGCAGAAACTTAAGAAACAATGAAATTTCATGGGCCATAGAAGATGCTAGTGAAGCTTTTGCTGGACTCACAAGTCTCACTAAATTGTATGTATTTATAATATTTATGTATGCCTAGAAAGGTGCATTTTCAAGAACCAATTGTAAACCTGATTGGATTATGTCTGTTTGCTATGGCTGGAAAGTCAGCTAGCCTTTTGACTTACCCACTAAAGGAAGAAGCTTTTTGTTTACTAAGTTTTTTGTTTATCGGCGGCTTTAAATTTTATTTATTTAGTTAGTGGTGGGACACTTTCTATTGAAAGGGCTTTCCTGTGGGCACTCAGGTTATTCATAGAAGTAGAATTTCGATTCACGTGAAAGAAATGCACTGAGAAATCAGAGTTGAACCAGTGTTTTTTTAATCATATGAAATTTATGGGTAATTTATCTAGAAAGAGAGGAATTCTCTCAAGTAAGATTTTGGATCTTCTGTCCTGAGAATTTCTCCAAAGCTTCACACTTGTCTGAATTTCTTTGACCTGATTTTTTGCTAAGAAGGGGGAGATTGGGACTCTAATTCAGTTTCTCATATGAAATCTAGCAGTGCATCACTGGTCCGTGCAGCTGATCACAGGCACTTTGTTGAGCTCCAGCCTCTTAATAGAGACCTTCATTCTGTGCTTTGCATTGGTGGGTAATAAAGGTTCACAGCTTTCTTAAAAATGCATGTTAAACTTATTTTCACTTTTTATAGGTAAATGTTTGATTTAATGAATCAAATTTTGCTCAATGGAGATCTTTATTAGAAAGGTCTGTTTGTATTTCAGAATCTTACAAGGAAATCAGATTAAGTCAATTACAAAGAAAGCATTCATTGGTCTTGAATCCCTTGAGCATCTGTAAGTATTTTGCATCCATTTTGCTCGTTGTATAAATAATCTTTGCTATTAGCAGAGGTTCTCATGACCATTTAAAGTGTTTATATAATTTAATTGTAGAAATGGTGACTGGTTATGTTTCATTTCTCTTCATTTCAGAGATCTGAACAACAATGCTATAATGTCTATCCAAGAGAATGCTTTTTCTCAGACTCGCTTGAAAGAACTGTACGTATCTTAAGTTTCTTTGTCACCAATCATTAGATCATTATTCATGCTTGTGCTTTAGTGTGATGAATGTAACCCATGTGTTTCCAAAAACACACAGTTTAGGCAGGAAAAAAAACACATTAATACTTAGTGACTTCAGTGGCTGGATATAATTTTAAAATAACCGAAGATGGAAAAAGCCTGGAGCTTGTGGAACCAAACTGTTTTCCTGTGCTTATAGTTAAAGAGACCTTAGCATGGCTCCTCGTGCTTTAGTTCTATCCTCCTATTCCTTTTCTTCCCCTTGATTATTTTTGGATTATTGGAAGAATGTGTTCCCGGTATCCTTAGGTGGGAACCTTAGGGTGGATTGCATTAGGATATCTGTTGGAGATAATTTAGCACATTCAGTATCATCAGAAGGAATGTCTCTAATGTGTTTTTTCAAATTACTAAAATGGTCTAACTCTGTTCAATAGTTGTAATAGAAAAACACATATTATTTCATACCCTTTTTCATTCATGATTTTTTAAAAAACTGCTGTTATTAGTTTAGAGATTTCCCTGGGGGAAGGGTTGTTAGTTGGGCATTGGTATTAATTTTAAACTCTGGTGATTTGAATATTGAGCCAGTGTTAAGAATCAGTGGACTAAAACAATTGATCTCACCTTGCTTAAAAGCCATTCAAAGGAAGGACTGTGGACCAGAATAGGTTCACGAGGAGATAAGGATAGAAATTAATAGTAAGTATTTAGAAACTTCTTAAATAATTTGACATTACTGTGATACTTACAGAAGTATTAATGTACAACAGATTGGAAATTTATAAAACTGGTTCTTCATCCCAGGTAGTTTGAGATACACTGAAGTGTGTGAGTTCAAACTGTCTTGATTTCAAATTTCTGTTCCATTCTTTTTTTTTTTTTTAAATTTTATTTATTTATTTGACAGAGAGATCACAAGTAGGCAGAGAGGCAGGCAGAGAGAGAGGAAGCAGGCTCCCTGCTGAGCAGAGAGCCCAGTGCGGGCCTCGATCCCAGGACCCTGAGATCATGACCTAAGCTGAAGGCAGAGGCTTTAACTCACTGAGCTGCCCAGGCGCCCTCTGTTCCATTCTTTACAGCTATGTGACATTGGGAAAATTTAGTCTAAGATTCAATTTCCCTTCTCAAAATGGAAGTTGTACATATCTCCCTCAGTTATGTGAGGATAAAATTAGATAATTTGTTCATTCAAGAAATATTTATTGTCATCTGCTATGTAAGGTACTGTCCTAGATGCTAAAAACACAGGAGTGAACAAGACCAAATCTCTATCCTCATAGCATATTACAATAAATTCTAGTAAGGGAATCAAAGAGTAAGTCAGTACGTCTATAGTTCTCATTAGGTAATAAGGAGTTCTGAAGGAAGATTAAGGTGGGTCACAGGTATGGAGAGTGACCAGGATTGCTATTTTGGATAAAGTATAGTGAGGGAAGGCTCTTTTTTGAAGACAGTAACATTTGAGTCAGGATCTTAGTGGGTAGAAAACATTGAATACTGGGTAAAGAGCATTTCAGGCACAGAAAACAGCAAGTGAAAAGCTCTGAGGTAGGAGCTTACTTTTTGTGCTTGGAGAACAGCAGACAGCAGTGTAGCTGGAAGAGAGCAAGAGGAAGAAGAGGGGTGGGAGGTGAGGTCAGAGAGTTAAGCAGGAACTAGACTACCCAGGCCTAATGAGTCACGAGGACTTTGGATTGTTTTTTTCTCCTCTGAATACATTAGGAAACTTTGGAAGGTTTTGAGAAGGTGCTCGGCACAGAGGCTGATACATAGTGAAAGTTGGATAACTAATAGTAATAAAATAAAAATGTTATGGGAACCATTATTAGTTATTTCCTGCCAGACATTTAAGTGGCTCTTTTTTTTTTTTTTTGGTCAAGGTAATTTATTTCTCCTAGGCTTAATTTTTTCCCCTAAATTTTAAATTCAGCTAATTAACATGTAATTATTATTGATTTCAGAGGTAGAGATCAGTGATTCATCAGTCTTATATAAATAATACCCAGTGCTCATTACATCACATGCCCTTAATGCCCAGCACCTAAATACCCCCTCCCCAACCCCCCTCTCCTCCAGCAGCCCTCAGTTTAACTTTTAAGGGCACAACTCAGTGCATATCAGTGTTACCCTTTTTTTGCCCATTATACTCTGAGGGCCACCAATAAAGTTTTAACTCTTGTTATGAGAGCTAAGTATAGGTAGTAGGCGAAAGCAAATATTGTAGTTTCAGTCTTCGACCATTTGGTAATTTGAGAATTGGTTTGAACAAAGTGCTAATGGAGGAAACTCTTAACATACCTTTTTAATTTTAATTTTAATTTTATTTATTTATTTTATTTTATTTTTAAAAAATATTTTATTTATTTATTTGACACACACAGAGATCACAGGTAGGCAGAGAGAGAGGGGGAAGCACACTCCCCGCTGAGCAGAGAGCCCGATATGGGGCTCGATCCCAGGACCCTGAGATCATGACCTGAGCCGAAGGCAGAGGCTTAACCCTCTGAGCCACATAGGCGCTCCTTTTTTTTTTTTTTTTTTAAGATTTTATTTATTTGACAGAGAGAAACACAGGCAGAGAGGGAACAGAAGGAGGGGGAGTGAGAGAGGGAGAAGCAGGCTTCCTGTCGAGCAGGGAGCCCGATGTGGGACTTGATCCCGGGTCTCCGGGATCATGACCTGAGCCGAAGGCAGTCGCTTAACCAACTGAGCCACCCAGGCGCCCCAACATACCTTTTTTACAACTGAGAAATTTTGGTTATTTTAGGTTTACTTTAAGTCATGTTTATAATACTGTTACATCAGGTTTTATTAAAATATGTCTTTATGCTTTCTGGTATCCTTCACAATGCTTTGCATAAATATTGGGGGGAGATGGGAAAGTTGTATGTAAATTAAAAAATATTTTGCATTAAACCTCTGGAGTCATGGTAGAAACATTAGAAAGCATATAGTTAAAGCAAGAAGGACAGCAAGTCCCCAGATCCCCACTACTACTCTGAGACAACTGCTATTAGAATTTTGGTTTATATCTGTCCACATACTTTTTGAGAGAATGCAGGGTATTCTGTGAGGTCCTTGGGGGCAGGTTGGTCAGTATTGAGGGTGGAAAGATGCAGAAGAAACAGAAGTAAAGGGAAGTAATGTGAATTCAGTGGTATCTGTGTCCAGGCATTGTGCTAAATGTTTTATTTAAATTTTTTGTGAGGTAGACATTCTCAAACCCATTTTCCAGAAATAGAAACTGAGATTTTGGAGACATTAAGTATTTTGCCTAAGGTAAGTAGCAGAATTAGGACTAAGTCCAGGTCTCATGAGTCTAGCTTATACCTAAGAAAGCATAAATCAGACCATGTCACTCCTCTATTCTTAACCTTCCAGTGGCTTCCTTCACACATAGGGAGAAAATACCTCAAGTTCTTTTCTTAGTTTGTAAAGCACCATGCATGCATGGCCTAGTCTTCCCTGCCTACCTCCCTGACCTCGTTCCTGTCACTGTCCCCTCCCTCACTGTGCTCTCGCCTCAGTGGCCTCCTTTTCATCGAGCACTCTGGGCACGTCTACGTCAAGGCCTTTGCAATACAGTTTCCTATGTATGTGATACTCTTACCTCAGGTCTTTGTGGGATTTGCTTTCTCACTTCTTTGCCCAAATGCCATCTTTTCAAAGTATCTTTCCCTGGCCACTTTATCTAAACTAGTAGCTGTCCTCTCTTTATCTTTGCCTAGCTTTATTTTTCTTGATAGCACTTATTTTCTGACATTGTACTTTGCCTTTGTTTATTGCTTGTCTGATGAATACCTAGGTTCTGTGAGGCCTAATCTGTACAGCCTAGAACAGCGCATCACATATAGTAGACTCAGGTATTTTTCTATCAGTGAGTGAATATAACCTAAGAATTCTTAAATGCAAAAGGTAACTTTTGGCCCGATTAATTAAAACAACCCTGAGTCAAATAAGGCTTTTGAGATACCTTTGAAGACTGTTGGAAACTTCTTTGGAATCAGATCTTAGATATTTTAAAACTAGATGAGGATTTTGGTGATGCACACAATGCAAGTTACAGTGTTCTCAAAATCATTTGTTCTCACTATTTCCGGATGGATGGGACCGACATTCAATGGGGTCATTAAGAGAAAACCTATCTGATTTTTCCAATAATGTTTTATAGCACTATCATAGACATCAAATAAAATTTCAGTGGTTCCTAGTTTAAGTTGCAGTACACCTTGCCACAGGGCTGAAGTGTTTTCAGTCTTAGTGTAATTTGAAAATAATTATTGTGGAATATTTTGTGGAAATATCTTCTCCACAAAAAACATGTCTCTGTGCTGCAGTGTGTATGGTAAGTTTTCCCCCAAACATTTCTGGGAAAAATTTTAAACCTCATAATTGAAAGGAAGGGACAGTTAACATCCATATTCCCTTTACCTAGATTTACTGCTTGTTAACTTTTTGCCAAATTTGTGATCTGTGTCTCTCCCTTCCTCCTCCTGTCTCTCTCTCTCCATCTCTTTCTGTCTCTCCCTACACACACTGCTTCTTTGCTTAGTCATTTGATAGTAAGTTGCAGGCATCATGACACTTCACCCTTAAATGTCTTAGCATGTATTTCCCAAGAACAAGGGTGTATTCCTACATATAGCATCATTATCTCATTCAATTAAATTAACATTGATGATAATATTAACTAACATGGAGTCCATACACAGATTTCCCCAGTGTCAAAGGATGTTTTGTGTAGATATTTCTTCAATCAAGAATCAATGCACAGCATTTGGTAATAAGCCTTTAGTCTCCTTTAATCTAAAATAGGTCTCTTACCATTGTTTTGCCCCTTTTCTTGACCTTTTCTTGATGTCTTAGATGACACTGACGTATTTGAGGAATTGAGGCTGATGGTCTGAATTTGTTTTTTTGTGGGTTGATTCAGGTTGAACATTTTTTGGAGAGAAAAATGTGTGGGTGTGCAGTAAGCTTTTAATGGTGAAGAAACAGAATAAAGGGTCTTTCTTTTCTTCTTGGCTTCTGCAGGATTCTGAACACCAGCAGTTTACTCTGTGACTGTCATTTGAAGTGGTTGCTTCAGTGGCTGGTTGATAATAACTTCCAGCATTCTGTGAACGTAAGCTGCGCACATCCTGAATGGCTAGCAGGGCAGAGCATCCTGAATGTGGACCTGAAGGATTTTGTCTGTGGTTTGTATTTTGTTTTAAAATTTTGTATACTGCATGCTGTCTTTAAAAATCATTTTATTTTATTATTACTATTTTTTCCTCGTGATAAGTGTACTGTTTAATCACCATCTCTTATTTACCTTCTCCTCCGACCACCTCCCCCCCAGTAACCATCAGTTTGTTCTTTAGCCATAAAGATATCCACATATCAGTGCAGTCTTATGATACTTGTCTTTTGCTGTCTGACTTATCTGACTTAGCATTATAAGTGATGATGCTAAGTGTAGCATCATCTGTAGCTCCATCCATGCCATTGCAGATGGTAACGTCTCTTTTTTACGGCTGAATAATATTCCATCGTGTGTATATACCACATCTTTATCCACTCATCTGTAAATGGACACTTGGGCTACTTTCATAATTTGGCTATTGTAAATAATGCTGTAATAAACACAGGGGTCCATGCATCCCTTTTAGTTTGTGTTTTTGAATTCTTTGGGTAGCATGGTTTCTGGATTATGGAGTTGTTCTATTTTTAGTTTTTTGAGGAACGTCCATACTGTTTTTTCTGTCATGGCTCTATCAGTTTGCATTCCCACCAACAATGCAGAGGACTCCCTTTTGTCCACATCCTTGCCAACACTTGTTGTTTCTTCTATTTTTGATTTTAGCCATTCTGACACATGTTGGGGTGATAACTCATTGTGGTTATGATTTACATTTCCCTGATGATAAGTGCTGTTGAATATCTTTTCATGTGTCTGTTGGCCATCTGTCTGTCTTTTTTGGAGAAATGTCAGTTCATGTCTTCAGCCTATTTTTTTTAAAAGGTTTATTTACTTCGAGTGCATGAGTGGGAGGGGCAGAGGGGGAGAGAATTTCAGGCAGACTCTGCACTGAGTATGGAGCCCAACGTGGGGCTTGATCTCACGACCCTGGGATTATGGCTTGAGCTGAAACCAAGAGTCGGACACTCAACTGACTGTGCCACTCAGGCGCCCCTTTTTAAATTGGATTATTTGGGGGCGCCTGGGTGGCTCAGTTGGTTAAGCGACTGCCTTCGGCTCAGGTCATGATCCCGGAGACCCGGGATCAAGTCCCACATCGGGCTCTCTGCTCGGCAGGAAGCCTGCTTCTCCTTCTCTCACTCCCGCTGCTTGTGTTCCCTCTCTGGCTCTATTTCTCTCTGTCAAATAAATAAAATCTTTAAAAAAAAAAATTGGATTATTTGTTTTAGGGTATTGTGTTGTATCAGTTCTTTATATATTTTGGATATTAACCCTTTATTGGAGATGTCATTTGCAAATATCTTTTCCCATTCAGTAGGTTTCCTTTAGTTTTGTTGGTTGTTTCCTTTGCTATGCAGAATTTTTCTTTTTTCTTTTTTTTTTTTACATTTTAATGAGAACACGCACACAAGCAGAGGGAGTGGCAGGCTCCTCATGGAGCAAAGAGCCCGATGGGGCACTCGATCCCGGGACCCTGAGATTATGACCTGAGCCAAACACAGACACTTAACAGACTGAGTCACTCAGGTGCCCCTGTGCTGAAATTTTTTATATTGGGATAGTCCCAGTAGTTTATTTTTGCTTTTGTTGCTCTAGAAACAAATCTAGAAAAATGTTGCTACAGCTTATGTCAGAGAAATTGCTGCCTGTGTTCTCTTCTAGGCTTTTTTTATGGTTTCAGGTCTCACATTTAGGTTTTTGATCCATTCTGAGTTTATGGTTGTGTGTGGTGAAAGAAAGTAGTCGGGTTTCATTCTTTAACATGTAGCTGACAGCATTACCAGCACCATTTGTTGAAGCAGCTTTCTCCTGTCGTATGTTCATTCCTCCTGTGTTGAAGATTAATTGACCATATAGTTGTGGGCTTATTTTGGGGTTTTCTGTTCTATTCTGTTGATCTGTGTGTGTCTATTTTTCTGCCATATTAATTATTGCCACTTTGTAGTATAATTTGCAATCTGGAATTGTGGTATTGCCAGTTTTGTTTTCTGTGTCAGATTGCTTTGGCTACTCGAGGTCTTTTGTGGTTCCATACAAATTTTAGGATTATTCTAGTTCTGTGAAAATGCTGTTGATATTTTGATAGGGATTGTATTAAATGTGTAGATTGCTTTGGGTAGGATAAACATTTTAACAGTGTTTGTTCTTCTGATCCATGAACATGGACTGTCTTACCATTTCTTTGTGTTATCTTTAACTTCTTTCATCGAAGTTTTATAGTTTTAGAGACACGTCTTCCACCTTTTTGGTTAAATTTATTCCTAGGTATTTTATTGGCTTTGGTTTAATTGTGAATGGAATTGTTTTCTTAATTTCACTTTCTGCTGCTTCATATTAGTGTATAGGAATGCAACGGATACCTGTATTGATTTTGTGTTTTGCAACCTTATTGAATTCATTTATCAATTCTAGTGGTTTTTTTTGGTGGTGTAGTATCATGTATAGTATAGGTATAGTATCATGTCATCTGCAAAGAGTGCAAGTTTTACTTCTTCCTTACCTATTGAGATGCTTTTTATTTCTTTATGTTGTCTGGTTGCTGTGGCTTGGACTCATAGTACTCTGTTGAATGAAAGTGGTGAGAGTGGACATCCTTGTCTTGTTCTTGACCATAGGGGAAAAGCCCTCAGTTTTTCACCATTGAGTATAATGTTGGCTGTGGGTTTTTCATATAAGGCCTTTAGTATGTTGAGATATGTTCCCTTTAGACCTATTTGGTAGAGCGTTTTTATCATGAATGGGTGTTGTACTTTGTCAGATGCTTTTTCTTTTCTTTTTTTTTTAAAGATTTTAAAAATTTATTTAATGACACTGAGAGAGATCACAAGTAGGCAGAGACGCAGGCAGAGAGAGAGGGGGAAGCAGGCTCCCTGCTGAGCGGAGAGCCCGATGTGGGCCTCGATCCCAGGACCCTGAGATCATGACCTGAGCCGAAGGCAGAGGCTTTAACCCATTGAGCCACCCAGGCGCCCAGATGCTTTTTCTGCATCTGTTGAAATGATCATATGGTTGTTATCCTTTATCTTGTTGATATGATGCCTCACATTGATTGTTTTGTGCATGTTAAACCACCCTTGCGTCCCAGGAATAAATCGTGGTTGATCTCAGCATATGATTTTTTAAAATATTTTTTTGGATTTGGTTTGCTAATATTTTGTTGAGAATTTTTCTGTCTATATTCATAAAAGATACTGGCCTGTTCTCTTTTTTTGTAATGTATCTCATTTTGATATCAGGGTGATATTGGCTTCATAGAATGAATTTGGAAGTTTTCCTTCCTCTTGTGTTCTTTGGAATAGTTTCAAAAGAGTGGGTATTAACTCCTCTTTAAAAGTTTGGTGGAATTCACCTGTGAGTTCGTCTGGTCCTGGACTTTTCATTTTTTGAGAGTTTTTAAATTATTAATTCAATTATCAATTGGGTTGATAATTGGTAATTGGTTCAAATTTATTTCTTCCTGCTTTAGTTTTGGTAGGTTATATGTTTCTAGAAATTTGTCTATTTCTTCTCTAAGTCCTTTAGTTTGTTGATGTATAGGTTTTCATAATACTCTGTTAAAATTTTTTGTATTTCTATGGTGTTGGTTGTTATTTCTCTTCTTTCCTTAGTAATCTTATTTATTTTGGCCCTTTCTCTCTCTCTCTCTCTTTTTTTTTAATGAATCTTGCCTAGGGCGCCTGGGTGGCTCAGTGGGTTAAAGCCTCTGCCTTCAGCTCAGGTCATGATCTCAGGGTCCTGGGATCGAGGCCCACATTGGGCTCTCTGTTTGGCAGAGAGCCTGCTTTCTCCTCTCTCTCTGCCTGCCTCTCTGCGTGCTTGTGATCTGTCAAATAAAAATAAAATCTTAAAAAAAAAAAAGAATCTTGCCTAGAGGTTTATCAGTTTTCTTGATCTTTTTGGAGAACCAGCTCCTGGTTTCATTGATCTGTTCTGTTGCTTTTTTAGTTTCTATGTCATACATTTCTGTGCTTATATTTATTATTTCCATACTTTTTCTGGGTTTGGGTTTTCTTTTTCTAGCTCCTTTAGGTGTAAGGTTAGGGTGTTTTATGAGATTTTTCTTGCTTTTTGAGGTAAGTCTGTATTGCTGTAAATGCCTCTCTTAGAATTGCTTTTGTTGTATCCCAAAGCTTATGGGCTCTATTTTCATTTCCATTTGTTTTCCTATAATTTTTTATTTCTTTGATTTCTTGGTTGACCCATTATTTTATTTTTTAAAAGATTTTATTTTTGGCACCTGGATATCACAGTTGGTTAGGTGTCTGACTCTTGGTTTCAGCTCAGATCATGATCTCAGAGTTGTGGGATCGAGTTCCACGTCGGGTTCTATTCTCTGTGCAGAGTCTGCTTAAAGATTCTCTCTCTCCCTCTGTTCCCCTCCCCATGCACACTCTGTCTTTTCTTTCAAATAAATAAATCTTAAATTTTTGTTTGTTTTTAAGTAATCTCTGTGCCTAACATGGGGCTTGAACTTAAGAACCCTGAGATTAAGAGCCACATGCTCTACTAACCACATCAACCAACCCATTCAGTGGTATAACAGCTTGTTATTTAACCTCTGTATATATTGCTGTCTTTCAGATTTTTTCTTGTGGTTAATTCCTAGTTTCATAGCATTGTGGTCAGAAGAGGTGCATGGTATACACTTACTGTCTTAACAACAGAATGAAAAAAATTAAACCAGAATGCTTTCATTTTTTTGAAGTTTTTGTTTGTTTGTTTGTTTTTGTTTTTGTTTATTATTTACTTGACAGGGAGATAGAGCACAAGTAGGCAGAGCGGCAGGCAGAGGCACAGGGAGAAGCAGGCTCTCTGCTGAGCGGGGACCCCGATGCAGACACCCAACTGACTGAGCCACCCAGGTGCCCCAACCAGAATGCTTTTGAGCTAGTCTGTCTATTTCCAATTCTCTGTGTTGGTCTCTGAAAATTTTTATTTTGTAACTGTAGATGAAATGTTGTATTCTTTGACTTAATATATCATAAGCAGTTTTTTTCCTCTCTGTGTTCTTCAGTGATCATTTTCAGTGTCAGTATAATGGCATCTTTATGAATGTAGGCCTTTCCGTCTTAGGTGGTTGTTAACCTTAGAATAAATATCCAGTAGTAAGATTCCTGAATCAAAAAAAAAATTTTGTTTTTTAAAGTAGATCTTAAAAAGTACTACCAGCTGTTTTCCAGAAAGATACACTTACACTGTCACCAGCAATGTATGAATTTCACATTGTTTTTATTTTTGATACAGTTTATTAAGATTAACGTGGTGGCAGGGTTTTAGAGTTTTTGAGTGGGGAGAGGGACTGTCATGGAAAAGTTGTCATGATTCCAGTACTCATAATTTCAAGTATGTATCTCTGTCATTCTTTCTCAACTTTGGGCATTTTTCCTTTACACTTAAATTTCCTTTAAAGTAGAATAACTGATTCCTAGCTTTAGGCAGTAGAACTTTTACATCAGCGAATTTGTCTGATGTATCACTAGTATCTGATTATTTAGAAACCCATATATTGCCAGATCTATTTTTATAATCTACTTAAAGATACTTAGAACACTTGGAAGTTCAGGCCCACATATTAATAACATACTATTATTTATGAATCTAGTTTATTAGCCAGTCCTAAGCCTATCTTCAGTTGGAATTTTAACATGTTTGGAATTTCTCACTATTTGTGAGAGTTATGCACATACAAAGTATGTTCAAATAGTGTTTTATTTTATTTTATTTTTTAAAAGATTTTATTTATTTCAGAGAGAGTGTGTAGGGTGAGGAGCAGAGGGAGAGAGACAAGCCGACCCCATGATGAGTAAGAGCCTGATGTGGGGCCCAGTCTCAGGACCACAAGATCATGACCTGAGCTGAAATCAAGAGTCAGACACTTGACCAACTGAGCCACCTACATGCTCACAAGTAATGTTTATTAATAGGTACACCCTGTATAATATAAATTTATAATCCCTATTTTCTATACTAGCACAGAAAAGATAATGGATATTATATATATTTATGTATGTAACCTCTACATATACACAAGAGCTAATAGGATTAAAACTTGTCTTGAAATTTGAATACAGGTTTTTCTTTTTTCTCAGTAACTAGCAATACTTAAGAAGTACATTCTAAGCATAAGTGACCATGAGTGATAGTAGAAAGCATGCTAAACCCTGAGGTCTGAAAACCTGGGTTCCCATCCAGGCTTTGTTCTTTTTTTAAAAAAAAGATTTTATTTATTTGACAGAGAAACACAGTCAGAGAGGGAACACAAGCAGGGGGAGTGAGAGAGGGAGAACCAGGCTTCCCACCAAGCAGGGAGCCCGATGTGGGGCTCGATCCCGGGTCTCTGGGATCATGACCCAAGCTGAAGGCAGTCGCTTAACCAACTGAGCCACCCAGGCGCCCCCAGGCTTTGTTCTTGAACAAGTTATTTGACCCTTCTGAGCCTCATTTTCTGCATATTTCAGCAAAAAGGAATTGGATTCTAGCCCTGTAGTTTCTGTCAATCTTAATATGCCATTTTGTAAACAGAACAGGTAATTTTACATTCTTTGTTTCAAAATCTGTAGAAGCAAGAATAAATAAATGACTTGGCTCCTGCCCCCTTTTTTCCTCTTAGATGATTTTCTCAAGCCACAGATAAAAATGCATCCTGAAAATACAGTTGCTCTAAGAGGCATCAACGTGACACTGACATGCTCTGCAGTGAGCAGCGGCGACTCCCCCATGTCTACCGTGTGGCGCAAAGACAGTGAAATCCTGAACGACATCGATATTGAGAATTTTGTTCGTTATCAGCAGCAAGCTGGAGAAGCTCTAGAATATACGAGTGTCTTACATCTTTTCAATGTGAATTTCACAGATGAAGGAAGATATCAGTGCATTGTTACTAATCACTTTGGTTCTAATTATTCTCAAAAAGCCAAACTGACTGTGAATGGTAAGGAATTCTCCCTGATAGTTTCATAGTTAGAAGGATTTTTCATGTTCCATTTTTGAACCACTTGGCCAAGAAAAGGAGGCTAAGCTTGACATTCGAGGGGGGTTTTACTGTTTTGTCTTTAGGGTTGTGATAATACATAGACTGGATTACCATTTTGTCCAGTACTGTCCCGAATTGGTCCTTGGTTGGAAGAAAGGGGGAATTCCATGGTTCCAGGAGATAGGCTGCTTTCCTTGTTGTTTATGCTTTTGAAAAAATTCTTTTGAAATTCTCTATTCTTTCTAGAACCATAATTCTTTTCTGAATACTGAAATATGTTCCTGACACTGTCTACAGGACTTTGTAATAACAGAGTATTTAGGACATTTTTGGGTGCAGTGATCATTATCATTGTCTAAATGTAGTCACACGGAATTATTTTTTGAATTAATGCTCTTCTTCCCTGTGGTTGTAAAGAAGAACTTTTCCAAGAACAGTTTGATTAATCAGTCACCTATCGGATTGCATCACTAAAGCATTTTAGGTTTTGTGCAACCAAAGAACATACTTGTATCTTACTTCTGTGTTCATTTATGAGATTTTTGAAGGCATAATTTTTTTGTGTTCTGTCTTATTTGTTTTTTGGTATAAAATTTTTTTAGCATGCATTTGCCATGATAGTTTTATAGATTAATTAGTTTGGAAAGCACTGTTTAGTCTCTTAAGTAAGGGAGTCATAATAAATGTACAGAGTTCAGAATAATGGAGTTTTGAAGGGTTTGTGGCCTGCCTTTCCTGTCTGCATCAGAGAGATCAGGTAGATGTGTCATGCATTCTAGAAGAGTTTAGTCATCACTGTACCGAGTACTCTGAGGTTCAAAGGAGAAAAGATGGCCTCTGAAGTTGTATTTACTGTCAATCCAGAGAGCATGCCTTCTGAAAGAAATGGAGTATTACTAGTTGGTACTTTGTATGTGTGTATATGTATGCGTATAAATGTGTGTGTGTGTGTGTGTGTGTGTCCGTCCGTCCCATCACCACCGCTCCACCCACTTTGTTTTGGTAATCTTTCTTGAAACAGAGATGCCATCTTTCCTAAAAACACCAATGGATCTCACTATTCGCACTGGTGCCATGGCCAGGTTAGAGTGTGCTGCAGAGGGGCACCCTGCACCTCAGATTTCCTGGCAGAAAGATGGTGGCACTGACTTTCCTGCGGCTCGAGAAAGACGCATGCATGTCATGCCTGAGGATGACGTCTTCTTCATTGCCAACGTGAAAATAGAGGACATGGGAATCTACAGCTGCATGGCACAAAATATAGCCGGGGGCCTCTCAGCAAATGCCTCTCTCACAGTATTAGGTACGTGTACTGCTGTGTGGGTCCCTGCTTTGACGGGAGCCTTTTTATTTAAGTGTCTACTGTAGTCTTAATGGCAAAGAAAGTCTAACTGAGATTTTAATAGTGATCCTTATATCTTAGTCACTGTATTTTGCCAATACATGCTGGGTTATGTCAGCCTAGGGTATTAGTGGATTAGATAACTGAAATCTGGGGAAGCAGTGAGGGCATAATTAGAGATCTTTATCACGAGTTGAAAATTCAAATCCCTTTATCCCGTTACATTGCCTTCTGGAGGTTTCTAGTTCATATATTTTTTTCTACTATTCAGCAGTGAGTTTCAGTTGTTTTATACTGCTTCACAGAGAGTTGAAGACCATTTAGTTGTTTTTCCCCTAGTTCATTTTTTAAAAAAATTCATTGCACAAAAAACGACCATCTTCTGGTTAGATTTTCTGTTCTCCTTCTGATGTACTCCTCTTGATCCTATGTTCCGGTAAAATAAAATGTCTTTTCCCTAAGGAGTTCCTCTACAAACCTTGTGTTTTTTTTTTCCCTTATGAGAAACTTTTCTTCATGGGACTCAATCCAAAGGCAGATTCTGCTTTCTAGTTCTCTATTCCTCTTGATGTTAGGTTTTTTTAAAGTTTGTTGGTTTGTGTTATTTCTTTGTGTAATCAGAAAAATAAGTATATTTTAAAAATTTAGGATATATATTGGGGCGCCTAGGTGGTTCAGTTGGTTAAGCGACTGCCTTCAGCTCAGGTCATGATCCCGGAGACCCGGGATCGAGCCCCACATCGGGCTGCCTGCTCTGTGGGGGAGCCTGCTTCTCCCTCTCTCACTCCCCCTGCTTGTGCTCCCTCTTTCACTGTGTTTCTCTCTGTCAAATAAATAAATAAAACCTTTAAAAAAAATTAGGATATATAGAAAATTAGAGGGAAAGTCACTAAAGTACTGTTAAAGATTTTGGCATATTCTGGAGTTTTTTAAAAATACATTTTCATGTAATTACATAAATCTACTTTTTCCCTCTTAAATATTTTATCACAAGGGTTACTCTGTCGTTAAGTCTTCAAAAAAATATCAAGTGCTTGTACTATGGTTTAGTTATAACTTTTCCTGCTTGATTTAAAGATCTTTTTCCTTTATTTTTAAAAATTACAACTAATTTCATAACAAACCTGTTTGTGTATAAATCCTTGACTTCCTTGCTTAGGATAGCTTGCCTAAGGTAGAATTCATGAGGTAAGATTTTTGAGGCTTTTGCTTTTCTGAAACACTAACTTCTAATTTTCCCATGAGTATATGAAAGTGCTTACTTATTTTTTTTTTTAATATTTATTTATCTTAGGGGGTGAGAGAGGAAGGAGAGAGAATCTCAAGCGGACTCCATGCTGAGCATGGAGCCTGACACAAGGCTTGATCCCAGGATCTGGAGATTATGACCTGAGTGTAATCCAGAGCTGGCTGCTTAGCCCACTGAGCTGCCAAGGCACCCCTGAAAGTCCTTACTTATTGCATCATCACTTACTCATCTAATTCAGTAGGATTTAAGACATAAAATTGTCTAACATGATTTTTTATATACATCTTTCTGTTAGAGACACCCTCATTTATCAGACCCCTGGAGGACAAGACAGTGACCCGAGGCGAAACTGCAGTATTACAGTGCATAGCTGGAGGGAGTCCTGCCCCTCGCCTCAACTGGACCAAAGATGACGGGCCACTGCTGGTGACAGAACGGCACTTCTTTGCTGCAGCCAACCAGCTTCTCATCATTGTCGATGCTGGCCTGGAAGATGCTGGGAAATACACTTGCATTATGTCCAACACCCTTGGGACAGAACGTGGTCACATTTACCTAAATGTCATTTCATCCCCCAATTGTGACTCTTCCCAGACTAGCATTGGGCATGAAGATGATGGCTGGACCACAGTTGGCATTGTTATCATTGTTGTGGTCTGCTGTGTTGTGGGTACCTCTTTGATCTGGGTCATTGTTATTTACCACATGAGAAGGAAGAATGAAGACTACAGTATCACAAACACAGGTGAGTGGTACCCAGGTGACACCTGTGGCATGTACTTGAGCCAGGAGCGTAGTATAGGATTTGTTATAAAATGTAAAAAGCTGGGTCACCTAGGTGGTTCAGTCGTTAAGCATCTACCTTCGGCTCAGGTCATGATCCCAGAGTCCCTGGATCGAGCCCCACATCGGGCTCTCTGCTCGGCAGGAAGCCTGGTTCTCCCTCTATCACTCCTGCTGCTTGTGTTCCGTCTCTCGCTGTTTCTCTCTGTCAAATAAATCGTTAATAAATATATATAACTATGGATCTTTGATCCTTTATGTATGGTAGAAGGAAGAGTTCTTTTGTTAAAGTGTCCTACTTCCTTGAAATAATGGAACCTGTCATGAATAATTTTAAGAATTTGTAGACAGTTCCTCAAAACTGTGCTTTTATAAACATGTTACAGGTGCACCTTCTTTCTTTAATGCCCAAAGCTCATTTCCATTCAAGCTTCTCTGTGGGGAAAGAGTGGAGCCCTTCTGACTAGGTTCGGCCTTTCATACCCCTTCCCCAAAATCCTGAAAGAGAAGAGGCTCAGTTAGACAGTGAAAGTATGCCTTCCGATAAGATTTTAGACTTTAGGTTTTGCCTCTTTTAGTAATACTTTTAAAATGAATCCTTGAAAAGAATTTTAGCAAGAAAGTTTTGGGGAGAAATTCTGAGACCTGTTGAGTTGTAGATAGATCACATTTTCCTGGACAATGGATGCATTTGCACAATAGTCTTCTGACTGTTGCCTAAGATTTGAAAGTTACAGATGTCTCTTTTACAGAGGAACTTAATCTGCCTGCAGACATTCCCAGCTACTTGTCTTCCCAAGGAACACTGTCAGAGCCCCAGGAAGGCTACAGCAACTCTGAGGCAGGCAGTCATCAGCAACTTATGCCTCCTGCCAACGGATATTTACACAAAGGCGCTGATGGTAATGACTCTTTGTTGCCTATGCTTACAATTTCCGTCTGTTCTGCTGAGTTTGTTAGTGTATAGTTTTTCCCATTAACCTGACACAACATTTTAAAGTAAGATACTCAGTGAAAACATTTGGCTCCATGCAAAATAGAATGGAAATTGACTGAAATCTTAACAGAGAAGAAAATCATCTGACAGAAAAAAACACATCCCCAAACAAGGGGTTATTGACATACCCAGCAAAGTCTCCTAAACCAAAGTATTATTATGAGAAGGAGGTGCTGTAGAAACTTTTTAAAGGTGTCTTATCTTTTAAGGCATGGGGCACTCTTCAGACCGTATCCAGGGGAGGTTTGTGTCTCCCACTGACCCGGTTGATATTTACTGTTTATAGGGCAGTGATGATTCTCCGAATATGTTGAAGAAATCAGAGCGATACAGAATGTTTCCTAATTAAATGAACTCAATTCTCAGTACAACTACTCTTCCCCACTCCTCCCTTCCCTCAGGGAGTGACAGAACTCAGGGTGGTGAATTAAGGGATAGTAGAATTGGGTTTGATTCTTAGTTCCTGTTTCTGGCTCTGGGACCATGAACAAATTACTTAAATCTGAGCTTTAACTTTCTCATTTTAAAAGTAACGAAGCAATATTTTATAAAGCACTTCTCTCAAGATTCTTACAGACCTTTCAACAAATCAGTATAGTGCTTCTGGTACTATACAAATGAAAGACCTTTTCTCTTTGTACGGAGATTTGTTTTTAGGGTGAGGGTTAACAGTTTATCTGTTTAATCACTAAATTGGATTTTATTTTCCTTCCATGGACAGAGGATTACTTCTAAAAGAATCTTTAAATGCTTCTGCTCTTTGAAATTGTTGGGAAATAACACTGCTTTCTGGGCCAAACTAACTTCTAGTTTTAACACTGTTGCTTGATTAGGAAGTTATGTGCTCTTTATTTCTCACCCTCTTTTCTCTCTTTGAACTGCTTTCAAAGCACATAGCAGTTTGGGGAGCTCATTATTAAATTTTACCTGTGCCAGACACGCACATGTGTCAGGAAGAACTCTTGACCATCAGAAGCTTTTTCTAGGGGTACTTTTAGCCATGAGTTTTGCTTAATCCCCTGACTCATGAAAGCAGTGCAGGCTTTGTGAAGTGAAGTCCTCCGAAGTCCTTGTTCTCTGCTTTAGTTCACTTCAGCCAAACATGTGTCTTGTAGCACAGTGCAGCCTTACCCTGGTTCCCTTGGATTGGGCATCACCGTATCCAGGCTGGACAGAGATGGCTTACGATAGCATGCAAGAGCGTGGGCCCTGGAGCCAGAGTGCCCGAGTTTAGATTTCAGCTCCGTGTTGTAGCAGTGTTTCAGAGCAAGTTCCCTCATGTGTCTGTGTTGTAGTTACCCCATCTATAAAATGGGGTCATAATAGTACCTATCTCATAGTGATGCTGTGAGGATTCAATTAGTTAATTCACAAAAAGACCTTGAGACTTTACCTGGTTTATCAAGTAGGTGCTGAATCGATGACAGCTGTAGTGAAAATGGGGAGGGCTGGTGCAGAAAACTGGTGATGGGAAAAACTGACTCCTTAACTGAAGGATTCTTTCCTGTGTTGCCATCAGGTGGTCCTGGTACCCGGGTTATTTGCTCCGATTGTTACGACAATGCCAACATCTACTCCAGGACCCGAGAATACTGTCCGTACACCTATATTGCTGAGGAAGATGTTCTAGATCAGACACTGTCCGGCCTCATGGTTCAGATGCCCAAAGAGACATATTTGGCACATCCTCCCCCAGATGTCCCCACCCTGGAGAGCCTGGTGTCATCAGCAGACAGAGAGATGGCTGCCTTTCCCACCAACCATGAGAAGATAAATGAAAAGAAACTTCCCTCCACCCAGATGAACAGTGGTAAGGGACATAGTCTTTTTTGTTTACTTTGTTTTGTTTTTACTCTCACCTACTTGATTTTTCCTTTTGTCATATAAGTAGCCCTCTGATTTGACAGGAAGCAAGAGTAGTTAGCAGCTACCACTAGCTGGTATAAGCTAGGGCAAGAGATTTTCGGAGATTAGAATTACAGACATGTCTGCATCACTAGGATACAAACAGCTTCTATGGGAGTATCAAGATCACACTTCTAAAGATTCAGAAGCCATATAGAAAAAGCTTTAAAAAAGTTTCATATAGGTGTTAATTTTTTCTTCCGTCTTTATTTAAATGATGGAGATTGGAAATGCTGAGGATATAATTTGGTGGAGATTTTTCCTGAGCAGATTTAAAAATGATTCGGTTGTCGTTTTAGCAGGTAAATACTGAATGGCAGTATCCCTTAGCCAGTGTTCGCTTTCATCTGTGAGGCATTATGATCCAGGCCCCGAAGCGGAGAAGCAGTTGTGGGATAGTGGCCGCTCTCCTGCATGGCCTATGAAAAGAAACACATGTCACATTGTGCAGAGGAGACATTTGGTAACAACTCGGTCAATAAAACAGAACTCTTTCTAGATCCTGAAGGGCTCTACTGAGCGTGACTTCCTGGCCATCCAGGTTTTACATCATCTATCACCCTCCTGTCAGCCTAAAAATGGAAGAGCAGAGGAAATTGGGTGGGGGCGAGGCTTGCAGGAGCTTCCAGGGGTGGTTCTGGCAGGAGGGAATGGTCTGACTTGGGACTTTTGTGATGTTCTCTGTTCTTAATTCAGAGACCAACTCCAAAGATTTCTAAAGACAGTACAAGTCACAGAAAAGTGTCCTCTCATTCACTGAACTTAGTCTCTTGGCTTTACAGTTCATTACACACCTGAAAAGACTTTAAATAGAACCAAAAATGCAATGCATCTTGTCCCTAACTTTGGGGATATCTTAGTTGTTAACTTGGTCTGTAAGTGAGGAAGTCAGCAGGTGAATGCTTCGGTGCATTGCTCATTCCTACCTGGGTGTTCTTAACTCCTTGCTCCTCACAGTATGGTCTCAGCTTCAGGATTACCTACGAGCTTGTTAGATGCAGACCGAGGTTCCCACCCCGGACCCAGTGAGCCAGAGCCTTTCTTTTAACAAGATCCCCAGGTTATTTGTATGCACATCAAAGCTTAAGAGACCCTGCCTTAGCTTACTTTTCCACATGGATTTTGTTTTTATTTCTGAGTGTTTGTTTCCAACATGTTTGCCTGGCTTTTTCCAAAATGTATCCCCGTGAAGTTAATATAGCTTTCAGCAAATATTCTTTGGGGGAACGAGCTTACCACTGCAGTAAGTAAGGTGAATGAGAGATGCATATTTTTGAAACCAGAGTACAGAAAATCTGACTTTAAATTGCTGCTTTTGGTTATTATTTTATTGTTAGAATTACTGGCATGCTAGAAGCTGGAGGGAAATGGTTTCTTTTTAAGCCAATCTTTTTTTTTTTAACATACTCATTTGTTATTTATAGATGTAATGGCTGTGTTAAATTCGTGATTTTTGTATCATGCAACTTTCACTACAATATGGATACTGTTTTAGTCTGTTTCCACATGTCTAAAGAATTGTATTTTTAAATTTTTGTAGCAGTAGAACCACTAATAGATGAAAGCAGAGGACATATCTATGGTTTCAGTAAATAATTGGTTAAGCTTGTTTGAAAGACCATGGTTCCGGTTTCTGTTTTTTCTTTTGTTAACTGTTGCTAAGAAGATGGCAAGTGTACATGTGCTCTCGGTATCCTTATTCAGGAATATGGGGTATCTTTATTTCTGCGAGGATCTGGGGAAAAGAAAATGAAGTTTTAAACCATTAATTTTGAACTTCGTTTGCCACTGATTATTGTCTTTTGTTCTCAGAAACATTGCCGCGGCCTCCGTGGAACGTAAGCAAAGAACTAGGCCTGCCTCATCCTCCCTTTTCCCAGCAGCCAGTCCTTGAGCCACCACAAATCCATCAAAGTGAGGGTCTGGCAGAGAGTGGCCCACACTGTTCCGCCTCCCCCACGTCCTGTCACAGGTTGCACGACTGTGCTTTTGATTTTAGTAGGACTCGGAACATTCAGGATGGTAGCGAGGGCACATGAAAGTCACCCGAGGAGGAAATACGGGCAAAGACTGAAGTTACGTCATTTTGTATCCACTACCTCAGAGTTCAGAAGAAACCCCAAAGTCGGCCTTTGCTTTACCCTGTCTGCAATTACGTCTGACCCCCCCGAGGTGGGCCAGGCATTTGTTTGGGCTTATTCCTGATGAAGAGGGGAAATGGCTGACAGAAATGGGTACATCTACTAAAACATGTGCAACATGGGCGGAGGAAAATACAGGACAAATGTGCTTGCTGATGGTTCCACGGGAATGTGCCCAGCGTGCATTGCCCGTTAGGGGAGAGTCTCACTGCTGCTTACCGGGCTGGACCATCTCAACCTGCAGAATGATTCTGAGGAAACATCGCTGTTCTGTTGTGTCTTCCGAGGAACAAAAATAACTCTGGAGCTTTCTGGGAAGTGTGCCTGGGATTCTTCAGTGGTTTTAAGCATCTAGTTGAGACCAGGGCTTTGATATTCAAGGTCTTTGACAAGAATTTCAGGCTTGACCAACTGTTAACCACATCTAGGGGTTTTGTATTCTTGTGAGTCTTTTTTTTTTTTTTTTTTTTTGGGTCCCTGTCACCTAGGGATCTCATTGTAAATATATGCGCATTTATAAATAATTTTTGTATTCATTGACCGTATGTGTTGGCTGCATTGTAAATATTTTTGATATGCCAAAATTATATATAATATCCAGTTATAATATTGACAGCAGCTTCTTAGACCACAGATTTTGTATGACTTGGTTTAGTGAACCTAAAGACTTTGTTTAAAGTTCTAAAAATATGTTTGTTAAGTATATGTATAGAAGCAGGTTACCTAGTGTTCCATACACACAAACACAATCTTGGTATAATTAACCACTTTCTTCATACTTAAAGTTCATACTTCTAGTCATTTCCCATCTGTTTAAAGTGCCGGGTAATATTACCTTTCTAGCATAAAAAGACTCAAGACTGGCAGTTTTGTCATAGCCATGTGCACATAGACAAAGGAAAATTTCTTTTGAGAATATCTTCTTTAAGCAAAGTACTTAGTTGATGAGGAAACCAAAGATTGCTTCTTTTCTGTTTGTTTTTTTATATCTCTTCTGCCCATGCACAGAGTGTCTTAAGGGAGGAGTGCTTTTGGGAGTAAGTTGAATGTGCACAAATTCTTATAAAGCTTTAGAGTGTTTTCCTTGTTTTATACAAGTGATTATTTAAGCCAAAAAGTTCTCTTGAATTTTTGATAGCAGAAAGCTTTATGTGAACAAAGGACTTCTAATGGAATATAATGGACTTAAGTTCCTTTTTTGTGCTTTCAGATTTCCTTACCTAGGCTGTCAGATTCTATCCTTTCAATCTAGTGAGTATTATTTTCTTGTTGGATAACGTCCATCACTTCAGTGAAAATACCAACTTCGAAGTTATTGTGCATTTCATGGGTTCTAAACTCACATAGTATCTTTGCTTTTTGCTGGAAAGTTGAATTGCGTACTAGTTCTCAGTCCTAGTTTCTTTGTGTCTTAGGCAGTAGTGTCTCTAAGCTGTTCTGTACCACCAAGCCTTTCTCTCTTCCCTTGTTTAAATTGTCAGCCCGGGTTCGTTTTTACTTTGAACGTCTTAAGTATCACTTTTGCCGTTCTTTCAATTTGTGATTCTTTGTCCTTACTAGGTACTTTAATCCCTACAGGGCTGATGTAGAGTCAGGAGACCTGGTTTTGTTCCTAGATCTGCTCCTTACTAGCTGTGCAGCCAGGGGCAAGTGTCTGCTTTGAAGCCTGATTTTCTCATTTATGAAAATGAGGGCATTCTCCTAGATGCTCCAAAGCCTTTTCCCCCTGTAACGTTCTGTGAATCTGTCATCCCTCCAGGAACCAAGGAGGATTATGTTACTCTAATACAAAGCTGCTTTCATGAAACATTTGTTAGAGTAACAAGAGTGATGCTGCTTACTCTGACTTGAGCCAGATTCACTTTCTCCTTAGCAGGAGGGACAATGTAAGATATGTTTACGAGGAGAAGAGCTCTTCTGCTTTGAAAGCGTCTCGTAAGCGAAGAATGTTGACCGGACGGAAGCCACCGATCACTCTCTGGAGCAGCAGGTCTGAATGCTAGCACTGCCGCACGCCAGGGCATTGGAGTCAGTTGAGGGTGGCTACAGCTGATCTGTAGCTAGTTTGTGACTCCCTTACCTTTCAAATGTCTTCATTCACACAGGTGATCGTGTAACTATCTGATACTCTCACTCAAATTCTGACAGACTTTTCTTGAGTGAAAAGGTGTAGTTAGAGCAAGGCTGCAAGTGAACATCAGTTGTTACGGGTGATAGGACCGAAAACCAGGGTGTGAACCAGTGTTCTAGAAAACTTAGAATCCTCTTCCTCCCTAGGACTGTCAGAGTCTGGTCTCCTGAATGGCCAGGTTCTCCCTTAT
This sequence comes from Spilogale gracilis, assembly GCA_004023965.1. Taxonomy (NCBI): domain Eukaryota; kingdom Metazoa; phylum Chordata; class Mammalia; order Carnivora; family Mephitidae; genus Spilogale; species Spilogale gracilis. The sequence goes on along the minus strand of PITA01002766.1, from coordinate 82,551 downwards.
GCCAACATCAATGGCTGAGACGCCTTCCCAGATACTCCTAGCTTGCTGAAATAACTAAAGAACTAGTCAAGAATTTGTTTAAATATGAAGAGTTTACCCCTGGTCTTAAAAAAAATAACAGTAAATTTAATGCATTCTAATCCTAGGAGAAGGGCTTCCTGAAATTTTCTGTTACTGCATATGTTTTTGACCAAGCAGTGATCTATCCCTCTATTGTAGACAGGGTTAGTGGCTCGTCAATGTTTCTTTCCTGCAGTGTGATACCAGCCTAATGCCTCTTTTAATCAGGAGTGTTTAAAGCAAGGCAAACTAAAATGCCGAGAGAACTACTCTCTGCCCCTCACCCAGTGATCACCTGGTATCAGTAGGGATACATAAATTCTCTACGTTGTGCCCCTCTTAGACTGATTCTTCAAGTCTTACTTGGAAGAAGAAATAGCATCTTCCTTTAACTCCACATACTACTGGCACATGGTGTCTACATAAGCCATTGGCTTTCTGTCATTCAGCAGCTTCTAGTTGCTCTCCCTAGTTGTGCATGTTACTCTGTGGGACACGAAGCATCAGGAACCCTCTAATGTGAGATCTCAGAGTGTTTTATGTGCATTTTTCTGAAAGGTAACTTTCCTATTTAAAAATAGTTGCCTTCACACTGACCATTGGGGAGTTGTAAAAGCAACATGAAGATGTCTAGCAACTTAGACTCTTAACCATTTTCCTAAGAGATGGGAGATATGATTAAAGTCTATAATTCCTTGAAGTATTGCCATGAATTAGGATTAACTTCACTCCTTTTATTCTTCAGGGCAGAGGTCATGTCTGCCCCCATTCTGTAGGGGCAGAAGTTAATAGGGAGGTGCAGTGTATGCTTACTAGTAATTCTTTATAAACTAATTCTCTAACAATTACATTTGCCCAATAATTGGAATAATCTGTGTTTTGTGGGAAAACCAAATAATCATCTGTTAATAGCACTGAACAAATTTGTGCACTGACAATGGAATGTGGGCAAGATGACTTAGGTCTTTCTTAATTTTATCATTGGAAATTTCCAGAACTAATCTGGTGGTCTGAAAACGTTCCCCTTTAGAATCCTTTATATACAGTAAGTATAGAGCACTTAAATTTTTTTTTTCAGTTCAAGAGTTTTTGTGTTTGGTTGACAAAAGGAGACTGTTCTCTTTATGGCTAAAAACATGAAAGTCTGGGCTTGCACTTCTGAAGAAATGTGTTTTTTTGGTTTTTTTGGTTTTTTTTTTGAAGATTTTATTTATTTGACAGAGAGAAACACAGCCAGAGAGGGAACACAAGCAGGGGGAGTGAGAGAGGGAGAAGCAGGTTTCCCGTCAAGTAGGGAGCCCGATGTGGGGCTTGATCCCGGCTCTCCGGGATCATGACCTGAGCCGAAGGCAGTTGCTTAACCAACTGAGCCACCCAGGCGCCATCTTCTGAAGAAATCTTGAGTTACTAACACAAATGGCATTACCATAATACAAATTTTAAGAGCCTATATAATGTATTATGATCCTTCTTTTTATTCTTTAATTTTTGTGCCCGTTTTTTCTTACCAGCAGGACTCCAGTTGGAAAGGGGTTGGAATTGTGGTTTTGGGCTTTACACCCAGTATATTACCCAAGTGTGTTATAGCCTTTTCCAGTCATTTTAATATCCACAGAAATACCAGGAGGTAATGGAGCAACAGAGGTGAATTCACTGCCATTTTATGCTGTGTGCTCCGTTCCTGAGTTTGCTGCTTAATGCAGATCACAGACGTAATTGTGAAGGAGTTGGGCCTTACAAGATTGAGTATTTTTGGCAACCTGCAAGAAACGGCTCATTCTTCTGTGACATGGCCTCTTTCCTAGTCCAGTCTGGCAGATGCTTTTCCCTTCTGCTTCTAACTTAGAACTTTTTTGTTTAGAGTGCAGTCTCAACCAACATCGGTTAGCCTTATTTTTTTTTTTTTTTTCTTTTCTGGACAACTACCTGATCTGTTGATAAAGCTAATAAGTTCTGAGTTAAGAGACATATTACAAGCTGCTCTTTACAAAACAGCACCTGCAAGCCCATGAATCATCTGAAGATTTTGTGGGTAATAAGAGGTAGGATGTGTGTGTATATCTGTGCACACGTGTGTGTGTGTGTGTGTGTGTGTGAAGAGTAATATTTGGACCTGCTCCCTTAAGGTTGTGTGTTGAGTGTATCTTAGCCATCCTAATAATCTCCACCAATGAGTGGGGTGAGGGTGCAAAAACAACCTGATTTGAGCCTGTGCTTAGATAAAAAGAATAAAATGATCCCTTGTCAACTATAACTGTCTTTGATCATCAGGTGGTCAAGTGCTCTTGGAGTATCTCTTGGCCACTTCAAGTGGCCTCTCGATCTGTAGAGTGACTGTTTCTACCCTCTTCTGTTCCCCCTTCTTCCCATCAGAGGATGTCACTCTGAGTAGCCCTGATACCAGATGTAGCAAAAGAGAGTTCTGCGCCAAGTTGTTGTTCCGTGTGGTCCTTCCCTGGTGTCTATTTATATTTTCTCACACACGAGAATGTATATTTTATAAGGCATGTGTTTGTTTACCTGTTTGTCTACTGTAATACGTCAACAATAAAGCTAAAGTACATTATGATTTTCTGGTCTGCTGTTGCCTGAAGTATAGGAGGGAAGTGGTGTATTTTTAAGTTTGTGGTCCCTTTGAAAGGGTCGCCAAAGAATTGCACAAGTTATGGCCCCTCTCTCGTTTCTGCTGTGTTTGAGTCACATACTGTCTGGAGCCTGCCATCCAGACACCTTGCAGCCCTGGGCTTCCTGAGGGCCTGAGCTGTGTGCTCTTCTTTGTCATCGTGTCCCCCGTGGTGCTAGATGCCTGGCAGTACGGATGGAAATGATCACACTTAATGGATCATTAGAAAATAATAGTGCTTTCTAAATAGGGAAAGATCGGAAGGCATCATGTTCTAATTCAAAATTAAAAATATTTGAAGAATGCCAATATTCTGATCAGCTTCCTCACTGCACTATATTAGGGCCTTTTTTTTTTTTTGAAGGTTTTATTTGACAGAGCACAAGCAAGGGGAGCAGAGGGAGAGAGAGAAGCAGACTCCCCGCTGAGCAGGGAGCCCAATGCGGGGCTTGATTCCAGGACCCCAGGATCATGACCTGAGCCAGAGACAGACCCTTAACCAACTGAGCCACCCAGGCGCCTCTGGAACTATTTCTTTTGAGACTGTCAAAAGCTCCTATTTTATACTGGCTGGGCCCACAATACTCCCATTGTGTATTTCTCCTGCACTTTACGGGGTACATTCCACAGACTTTATCTCTTTGAATCTCAGAACACTCCTCTTAAGATACAGATTGGGGAGATAATTTTAATCTCCGTTTTTTGTAGTTAAGGAAATTGGCTCTGTGAGATGATCACTTACATGATGTCAAAAAGCTTTTAGGCAGTAAAGCCAGGACTTGAATCCCGATTTTCTGTCTCACATTCAGAATTTCCCCAATGATACCTTCTAGTTCTGAACAGAGTATTGTGTCTTTAGAAGTATTTGAAGAAAACCTGTCTGGACAGTGTGGTGAAGTTTGGACTGGATTGTACACTGGAAGCTGACTTTTTTTTTTTTTTTTTTTTTTTTAAGATTTTTATTTATTTGACAGCGAAAGAGGGAACACAAGCGGGGGCAAGTGGGAGAGAGAGAAGCAGGCTCCCCGCTGAGCAGACAGCCCCACGCAGGACTCAATCCCAGTTAACGGCTGAGCCACCCAGGTGCCCCTGGAAGCTGATTTTTATAGTCCTGATAAGAAAACAGACTACCATTTTCTTCTCTTATAAGGTGGAATGAAGAAAAATGCTATGGTTTTACTGTATTTTTTGATATGAAGGGGGATATACTAGAGCCCAAGTAGCCACATCCTGCTGAATTAGATTTGTTCCCACTCAGTTATTTAGAAGTTTGTAACCCAGCATTGAAACTGTCTACAGCTGGATTAGTGGCCGTGGACCAATGCTTTTGTAAAATACAGTAAGAATGAATTTCTAGAAAAATGAAATAAAAAGGCAAAATACAACCATAAAATTTTTATTACAGATTTAACAGACATAAAATTATGTCAGACTGCTGTTGAAGTTTCTAAATGTTACTCTTGATTTCTGTGCTTTGTCATGGACCAGTAGCAAATAGTTTGTGGATAGGCCCAGATCTGCAGACCACTGTTAAAGAGTAACAGTGCTGTAACCACGTAATGACGTGGTTATGTGTCATGCTGGGGATCGCCTTACTCATTTTTGGAGGTTCCTTTTTTTCTTGCTGGTTTGGAGAACCGGGCTTCTGTCCCTGAGGACTTCCTGAGTGGAAGCAGCGATGTAAAACACCATTTCAGCTCAGCCACCGACCCCTGCCTTAAAGCTCCTTGTTTGCATGATGGAGTTTTTGATAGCATATGGCTTGTTTTCTAGCCCTGCTGTCTTTCTGGCCAGAGCTTTCTGACTTTTGTTACAAGGGAAACCGTCATGAGCTAGATCAAGGGGAAGAGGAAGAATGTGGGTCATCGTAAGGTGAAGGGAAGAGGAAGAACATGGGTCATCATACTGGAAGGGGCGCCGTCCGATGCTGCGCTTGCACAATCACTGTAGTAAGGCTCCCTTGGGGAAACTTCAGCTGCGATCTCTGCTGCTGTTATTATTCAGCCAATCAAGAAATGTTTCTTGAAAATCCCTAGGACAGAAATTTCTCACTTTGTTTATTTGGTTCTCTGATCATCACCAAGGCTAGCTGCCAAAGCACTTTGACAAAAAGAGGCAAATAGGAAGCATTAGTCACATTACTGCTAGGATGAAATAATGCAGTAATAGCAAATACATTTTTGCCTACCCCTTCCAGTATGTTAAGCACTTCAGCACTTGACCTTTGCAACAATCCCTTTGAGGGAGATAACTCGAATGGTTATTCCCATTTTACAGATAATGAAACAAGCAACCTGCCCAAATTTATATAATTAGCAAGCAAAAAACCAGGAGCTAAAGTTAATGCTTTATTAAAAAAAATTATTTATTAGAGAGAGAGAGCATGAGCAGGGCTAAGGGTAGAGGGAAAAGCAGGCTCCCTGCTGAGCAGGGAGGCCAATGGGAGACTGGCTCTCAGGACCCTGCACGACCTGAGCCAAAGGCAGAAGCTTAACTGACTGAGCCACCCAGGTGCCCAAAAGTAATGCTTTATGATTTCCAAGCATAAGTTTTTTTCCTTATGCCAAAGACCGGAAAAATGTGAGCTTTTATCACCTTTGTCACTTAGTCTTTGTTACAGGCTGAATTGGGTGTCCCCCAAATGCAGATGTTGCAGCCCTAATCTCCAGTACCTCAGAATGTGGTTGGATAATGTCTTAAGGAGGTAATGAAGTTAAATGAGATCTCCAGGGTGGGCCCTAATGCAATGTGACTGGTGCCCTTATAAGAAGAAATTTAATCACCAGACGCACAGGTTCACAGAGGAAAGCCCATGTGAGGACACAGCGAGAAGGCAGCCCTCTGCAGGTCAACAGGCGAGAGTCCGAAAGTAATCAAACCTGCTGATATACTGATCGTGGACTTCGAGCCTCTCGGACTGTGCCCAAAGCTGTTGTGTAAGCCACCCCATCTGCGGTATCTTGTTAGGACAGCCTGAGTAGACGGACACAGTCTTCCAGTAACCCAGCCAGGTTGTCAGAATTTTCTTATAACGCAGGCTCTGTGATTGCCTACAGCCATGTACTCCAAAGCCCGCGTTCTGTGTACTGAGCCGCATTGTCTTCCACCCCCAGTCAGTGCTTTCTAGACTGAAAGGCCTGTAGAAAAACCGGAGATGAAACCGACGGACCCTGGCCGGCATGCTTGTAGTCGGACGCCCGGCACGCATGCAGCAAGCCTCACCGACCGCAGCTCTGAAGGGCGCCTCCCAGAACCCAAGCAGCCACCGCGTGTTTACAGCGCACACTGAAGGTGAGTGCATCCGGGAACACAGACGCTGGGTGTTTGGGAGCATTCCAAAGTAAGCGCCTTTAAGCTCCTATTTTATTCTTCTCTCCCAAGAAGAAACCAGGTTTTTACATCAGTAGGTAGAATTCCGTGTGTGGAATAACTCTTGAGTTATATGCCACTAACATAGTTTAATTTTGTGCACATTTCATTTTATTTTAATTTATTTTAATTTTTTTTTAAAGAAGAGGGAGAGAGGGTTGTTTTTTGTTTTCTAAAGATTTTATTTATTTATTTGACAGAAACACAGAGAGAGAACATAAGCGGGGGAGGGAGAGAGGGAGAAGCAGTTCCCCCAAGCAGGGAGCCTGATGCGGGGCTCTATCCTGGGACTCTGGGGTCATGACCTGAGCTGAAGGCAGATGCTCAATGACTGAGCCACGCAGGCGCCCCTAATTTTGTGTACCTTTTAAACGCTTCTCCAAAGCCGAGATGGATTCCTCTGTCTCAAAAACAATAAGCATGTGGTTAAGGTTGGCAGTGATGGAGGCTAGCTTGAATTATTTATTCTTCTGGGTGAGCTCCAGAGACAAGTGCACGAGTATATGCTCTATGCCAGAAATGGTACGGAGAAGAAATACTGCTGTTGTCAAACAGTGAATTCCTGCTGCTTCCCGGGCCCTGTTCTCTATACCTGTAACCTGGGGGTGGCTCAGGGACCACACTGATAGGCTTTCCCTGAAAAGGAACTTTACGGTTAAGATTCAAGTGGGAGGTGCTGAGAATTTTGGAGAAGCACAAAATTGCAATAAATAGCAGATTTGAGAAAAAACAGTGCATCATGTTGGCAGGAGTTTTGCCTCTAGGGCCCATTCCTCTGCAAGCACCGGCATTTTCTCGCACCTTCTGTAGACCTTACCTGCCAAAGGTGTATAATTTCTTAAAGGTTCCTTGAGCTCGAAAGACTTATACCCAGTGAGGTAAGAAATTTGCAAAGTACTGCCTGATCTTTCCCTTTGGAAAGTCTCAGTGCTCCTTCCTTTGGGCGGCCTTCATTTAGAGAAGGCCCCGAGAGCTAGCTAGGTATGTTACTTCCCTCTGGGAGAGGGATTTTATAAAGAGACATTCCAGTTGAGTGCTGACTGGTTCCGTTTGCCCTGAAGCCCTTTTCTTGTGTCGTAAGTTCTAGAAAATGCAAGACTTTTGAGCCAAATGGTTGCTGCGGGTGGTGGACAAGTTTCAGAACGGCACAGAATTTCTTCTGTAGCTCTGGAAGGCAGGGTGTGGCTTCTAGAATACCTTTGGTTTAGAAAACAAACCTGTTTTCTTTTTGTCCCTCCTAAAACCTCCAGTCTTGAATGTTTCCTTCCTCACTGTCTGTCTTACTCTTCCCCACCCCCCAGGTAAAGAGTCTGGGCAGAAGGAATAAACTCAAGACCACCAGGGTGGAAATCCCCCCTTTCAGCTAGGCAGGGGCTGCAGGTTTTGGCAGGGACAGATGACCAGTGGCCACCCAAAATTTAATTTGGGTCTCCCTGGGCCCTGCGTTTACCATATGGTTTTAAAAGTCAGTGGTTCAGACTACTGGCTTTGATGTAGAACAGAGCTGGACTTCAACCCTCCAGTCCTTACTGTCACCAGTTGTGGGAGCTTAAGCCAGTTCCTTCGGTCCTTTGGGCCACCTCCTCCTTATCTGTAAGGTGGAAATCATCATGCCCACCTGATGTGGTTGTTGAGAGGATTAGACGAGTTAATACAAAGAAAGTACTAAGCACAGTGCCTAGCATAGCGCTCAATAAATTTTGGCTGCTGTTAGTTATTGTTATGGGGACTCGGGATGGAAAACTCCTTCTTCTCTTCCCTTTCTTTCCTTTCTTCCCTTCCTTTCCCTATCTAGGACAGCTCAAGATGGGGAATGTCAACAGTTTCCCCAAAGAGTCGTTTTAGGGGTAGTGCTGGAGGTTTGGATTGCTAGCTGGACTTTATTTAGAAACAAGACACAGTCTCCTTTAAAATGGTGATTAAGTGAAAAAGGCCTTCAGCTAGGAGTCAGTGGGCCTGGGATTCTGACCAGCTCTGCCACTCGCTGACCACATAATCGGGAAGTCACTTGACTGCTGGGACTCAATGTCTTCTGCCAAAAGAGAATTTGGACTGTTACCAGGTGCTCTCAGTGGCCCTCTCTCAGCTCTGAATTTTACTGTAGTTTTTCCAGGGGCATAGACCCACCCTCATCACTGTGCCCATTGTGTCTGTTTCTTCCAATTGTTTAGCAGTTCTTCTTAACTGTCCCGAGAGGGAACTCACTTTATTAGAAGAAGAATAATTATAAACATGTGCATGGGACTTTAGAGGGGACAACAAGCCTGTCTGATTTAAATGAAAGAAAGGAAGTGAGAAACAAAGGAGATTTTTCTTTTTTTCTTGGTTCAGTCAAGAAGTTCTGAGCCTCAGAGGAAGTATATTGTGTGAGCTGACCTCCAATGAGCATTATTCCTCTGTGGGGCTCTTCCTTGGTCTAGAAATTCCACCCTGTGACAGAGTTCTCATGATTGTATAAGAATTCTTGCAACAATCTGTGGCAAACCAGATTGCTTTTCTGAATATTCTCTTCAGTACTTAATATGCTGGCTTCATGCCACAGTAGATGATGGCATTGGGAGAACTGAAAGTGGAACACTTGGCTCACATCTTGGCTACTCGGCTTACAGGAAAATCACTCAACTTCTGGCCTCTGCCTCCATCTCTGCAAGACAGCAGTGATGATACTCACCTCAAGATCTCACGTCAAGACTGCTGTGAGCACCAAGTGGAATTGTTTCTACTGTGGAGAAGCAAAGCCTTCAGTTCCAGTAAATCTGACTTATTTGGGAGTGTGGCTAGAGGAGACAGCAACTTCACTTCGTTGGAGCCCGTTGGCTGGTCAGTGGACTGCACCTTACCCATGAGGGACAGCTGTAGCTTTTTCATAGATTCAAACAGCATTCTAGTTTCCCCTAAGGCTCCTCAGTCTTTACTCTCAAGGGTGCCCCTTGTTTGAATTGTCACTGGTCTAAAGAGGGACGAGCAGCTGCTTTCAGGCAGACGTGTTGTTGCCTCTGAGGGTATTCCTTGGATGCTGCTGTCCCCAACAGCATGGACTAGGACACTTTGATGGACGAGAGCTTAACTTCTTTACATATCTTGTTTTCCAATGAAACTGAAGAGTTCCAGTCAACCCAGTTGGGAGGAAGCTAGATTGCTGTTCTGGCAAAGGATTGAGCAGAAAAACCTTAAGTAAGAGGATTTAAAAAGTAAAACAAAAACTCCTTGCTCAGTTTGGGAGCTTGGCTTAACTTTTCTTTATACTCTGCTACCATCTGGCTTGGATTTTCTTCAGGCAAAAATAACTCCGTGCTGATTTTGAACTATTGGCTTATTGTTGATGTCTTTATAGACTCATCCAGCTACTACTGAATAAATGGCTCGTGATAAATGTGTGTTCCTGCTTGCGGTAGCACAGCCGATTCCAAAAATGTAAGGAGAATCAACAAACTCCCCCCAAAGAGGCCTTATTCACTGAAAGTCCCTTTTGCCAAGCTAGCCAGAGAGTCTGAAGTGTGGGATAGGCGAACAGATGGGCGGGGGTCTGGGCTGCAGGGCAAACTGGAGAGTTTCCTTGCGTGTTTGCTCTTTGGGTCCAGATCTTAGAATCTGTGAGAAACAGTGGCGGTTTCACGCTGGTCCCTAGCCATGGAGGAGAGCCTGTCTCAGTGAAAAGCTGAGACATTTCATCCCGCAACTGTCTGTCTCATCGGTGAGTGATGCGGGGGCTGGGGAGAGGGCTGATGGGGTCCTGTGCCATTTTCTTGCCTGAGCATCTCTCTTTCCTCTGGTTTCCCCCTCTAAGGCGGATTGGAAAGTGCACCTGCCCATTCGTTTGAACTAGAACTGGCCTCCAGGTGGCGCTTCAACACAGTGAACGGCAGTGGCTGGCGTCACCTCTGGCCGCGGTTTCTCCGGGATCTCCTTATATAAGGATTCGTGGAAATCAGGCTTCTTCAGCTGCACAATGGGGGGAAGATCTGGCCTTTGTCACTGTTCAAGCTGGGACCCTGGAGAGGTCAGGGAGCGGGCTGAGGTGTGGGGGGGGGTGGGGTGTGACAAAACCTCCTAGCCCCAAACAAAATAACATCCGGAAGGTTTAGGTTCCTGCTGGACCAAGCCTAGAGCAGCTTGGCCTGGGTAGCAAGGTTTGGGCTGGGCCTGTTGGGATAATGAGCTCAGAGCTTCAGGCTTCGTCCTCACACATCCAGGAGGCCCCGCCCAGGCTCACAGCCCCAGGCTGAGCACTTAGCTTTGCCAGCTTCCTGCCCAAGATCTGCAAACATGGCAGAGAGCATCTGGGTTGAAATCCTCTCCCTGTTCCTCCCCAGCACCTCATTCTCACCCTCTCCTGTTCACAAAGCTCTTTTCCCTGTGTGAGCTCACTTGTGGCTCACAAATTCGCTGGGGGAGGGGGAGGGGGGGGTGGGGCCCTCTGCGGGGCTCTCCCTTGCTCTCAGGAGCCCTGGGACTGCACAGTGCACAGTGTGGCAGGAAGATCCCCGTCCTGGTCTGTCTCTATCAGTAAATCCTGAGCTACTAAGTTCAACTTAGTGGTTTCAGGGCCTAGGGCTCAGTGCTTGGCACAGTGGAAATGCTCAAAATGGTTTGCTGAATGAATAAATATTTACGGGTGAAAAAACTAACCAAGGGATAGTAGGTAGTAAGAGTCCAGTCTTGAAGTTAGGGCTTCAGGCTTCTAGGACCAGTGGCATTGCTGCCCTGGGTGCCCATTACGTCATGCGGTTTTCAGGCAGAAATAGAGTTTGCTCGTGCATAAAGGGCCCCATGCATTTCTGTCTCCATGTGTGGCATGCAGGAACATGAAGACTTCACTTCAGGTCAGGCACTGGAGCGCCAGTTTGCTGTCCTGACATTAGGAGATGTGGGTGGGTCTGGGGGCGTGGCTAGCCTTTAGGAAGCCTTCCTTAAAAGTGTGGGGGTTGGGGATGGTAGGCACCCTGTACTCCCATCTATCAAAGCCTTTCTGTCTCTAACTGCTGGGAAGTCTGGGGGTAAAAAGCTCACCCAGCGATCCATCCCACCCCCCTCTGATCCATGAATTAGCACTCTGTTGATTTAAATGTAGTTTAGGGCTCTGCAGGGAGACTGCGCGAGTTTGAATCCCAGTTCCACCACTTCTTAGCCGCTGCCTTGTGTGACAGTTTTTACTTCCTCGTGCCTCGATTTCTCATCTTTTAAGTGAGGATCATAAGAGTATTTAATTCATAGTGCTACTTTCGGGACTTAGGGAATGACTATATAACAGTTAAAACACTTCTGCATTGTGGCTTCCAGGCTCTCAGTTTCCTCCCGCAGAGTTATAGCTCTTTTGAGGTCTAAAAAAGAGAGGAAACAACTTGAAATGCATTTTTCTGCCCATCAGAGCAGTGGCATTATCTTTTTGTTTGTTTGTTTGTTTTGTTTTTTAAGATTTTATTTATTTGACAGAAACACAGCCAGAGAGGGAACACAAGCAGGGGGAGTGAGAGAGGGAGAAGCAAGCCTCCCGCCGAGCAGGGAGCCCGATGTGGGACTCGATCCCAGGTCTTTGGGATCATGACCTGAGCCAAAGGCAGTCGCTTAACCAACTGAGCCACCCAGGCGCCCCTATCTTTGTTTAATACATAGCCTTTCCTGGTGGCTTCAGTCTAAGTTCAAGGGCTTTCTTTTCTTTTCTTTTTTTTTTAAAGATTTTATTTATTTGACAGAGAGAAACACAGCCAGAGAAGGAACACAAGCAGGGGGAGTGACAGAGGGAGAAGCAGGCTCCCCGCTGAGCAGGGAGCCCGATGTGGGACTCGATCCCGTATCTCCAGGAGCATGACCTAAGCCGAAGGCAGTCGCTTAACGAACTGAGCCACCCAGGCGTCCCAAGGGCTTTCTTTTCTATAACGGTGTTCACCACATAACACATAGTAGGTGCTTAATAAACATTCATGGCAGGAAGGGAGGAATGAAGATACAGAGGTTAATGTTAGCACAGGTTATACAGTGCATTTATACAGACAAGGTCCCTGGGGAATTCACACTTGTCCCCCAAGACCTACTGACTAAGCATGAAAATCACCAAGGAAATGTGATCAGCTTGGAGGAGAGGGAGGGGAAGGAGAAGAGAGAAGAAATTGGAGCAGCACGTTATCAGACCAAAGATATCAGTCCTTCCGCTGTGCATGGTTCCATTCCTGATGGTTTCATCAGCTCAGGCCAAGTTCAAAACCCTGCTGCAGCTCTGGGACATGGACGGCGTCTCTGATTGCTCTGTGCCCCAGAGAGTTGTTTTCCTAGGGGCAGTTGGTTATTTGTTTTATAGCCTCTCAAGTGCTCTTCTTTCTGTCTAGAGACCAGCCAGCTCACCAGACACTTCTGTGGGGTCTGGCATGAGAGAGACATGGGAGGCGGACAATGCCCCGGGACTATTGTTGGTGAAAGCCCGTCTGACCTTGGCAGTCTTATTCCAGTTCTCATGTCAAATTAGACTTCTAATAGATCCTCACCCACACCCCAGATCCTTTAGCCTGAGAGGCTTGGAGTCGATGGAGTGTAACTAGAGAGCACTGTAGTTTGAGGTTCCATAAGGGAGTTGAAACTGAAACTCAACAGAGCTTTTCTAGTAAACACATTTGCTATTTAATCAATTAGGTCATTGATGTAAGCAGGACTGTCTCAACTGGCATGCCTGCTCTGATTGATGGATAATACCTGCCTGGGGAGTGGTGTTGGAGAGAAGGATTTTGAATCTATACTCCGCATCTGGGACTTAGGAGCGAGTGCTGTGATCAATCAACACTGTTTGTCAAAGATGCAGGAAAGGGAGTAGCCCCAGGAGAGGTAGATATTTACCTGCTTGAGCTGCTAAGGAGAAAGTAGAGGCTGTTTATTTGGAAGTTGGCACAACAGAGATGGTTGAATGGTCAACCATGCTCATTTAAGTACATCAGGACAGCCCTTGAGCAATTCAACTTTTAGGGGAAATGTGGTGCTAGCTCAGGAAGGAAGGCAAGAAAGGAATAAGGGAGGTGGATAGAGTAGTGTTCTGGCTTCCACGCCTCTGTAGAACCCTGATGGTCTTTGGAAACAGTCAAATGGAGCGATGGCAGACATAACAACATTAGATGGTTGTTCTGAGTTGGAGTTCAAGACCTGAGTGGATTCTAGAATAGAGAGTCAAGCCATTGACAAGCAGATGGAAAAGCATAGAGAGTGTTTCCCAAACTGAATACCGTGAATCACTTAGTATCCATGAAATGTTATGGGTATTTGGCCATGATATATTGGCAGGGGTAGGGGCTCCTGGGTGGTGCAGTGAGTTAAGCTTCTGACTTTTGGTTTCAGCTCAGGTCATGGTCTCAGGGTCCTGAGATCACATCCTGCATCGGGCTCCACGCTCAGTGCTCAGTGCAGAGTCTGCCTAAGACTTTCTCCCTTTTCCCCTACCTGCCTGCATGCATGCTCTCTCTCTCTCCCAAAATAAATTAAAAAAAAATAAGGTAGGCATAGGTAGGGAGAGTTCCATGGTATACAAGTTTGGGAAACCCTCTATCAAAAAAATTCAAGAAGTTAACTGAAGCCCCAGATGGCTCCTGGCCAGAGGGAGTTATGGAAGAAAAATGTAATAAACTATGAAAGCAAAAATGTGGGTTTGTTTAGACTCTGAAAGGCCTTGAGTGACAGTCTGGGGGGTTAGGTTTGGGTGGGCAGATGTGGAGGGTTGTGTGCTAGAGACATAATGCAATCGGGAATAACTGTTGATACCACAAATAAAAGCTTGGAGAAGAGAGAGACTGGAGAGCAGGAGATTAGCTAAGAAACTGTTATAGAGGCCAAACAAGAGGTATTAAAAGCCTGCAGTGGGGCGGTAGCAATGGGGATGGGAATTAAGGGCCAAGGTCAAGAGCTACCTCCCCAGGAGTATTGGCGGGACCAGGCTGACTTCAGGAACTCTCAGGTTCATGAGGAATTGTGCTGAAAGGCACCGATCAGCTCTTTCCTACAATCCCAAGAGCAAAACCCGCAGAGTGGGAGGTAGAGTGCTGAGATGGAGTGTTTGATTAGACAGAAAGTATAACTTCCTGCCTCTGGGGATGATTAACCGCTGGAAGAGTACCAAGAGCACTAGCGTACTTCTGAAGCCCTCTCACAGGCTATAGCCATTACCCGGGACCCAGGCTCACGGCCACACCAAGCGCCTCTCTCCTCCATGAGTCTCCTAAGTACGGTTAGTGTGTGAGTGTTGGAGGGGACCTCAGAACTCATCTAGTCGGTGGCTTTCAAATCTGACTGAACATCAGGATCCTCCAAAGAACTCATTAAAATGCAGACTCTCAGTCTCCATTTCCAGAGCCTGGGATTCTGCATTTTATGACGTCCTGAAGTGGTTCTGAGGTATAGTCAGACTTAGGAATTATTTCATCCCATCACTTCATAGGTGAGTAAACTGAGGCCTAGATTGGAGCAAGGGCTTGCCCCAGACCCTCGCAAGAGGGCAGGAGTTAGTGGCAGGGCTGGGACAGGGACCCCCGGCTAGGGCTTCTCTAACCCATCATGAACTAATACCTCTTGCTTGGCTCTAGGCTGAGGGTTACCTAGCGATTAAGAAGTTCAGAAAGTTCTCCCGTCCTGCCCGTGCCCTGCGAGCCCCTCCCGCCAGTAGACATGTTGCTTAAGTCTGGGATATACACATACGCGAGCCCCCGGCAGGAATTGTGACAATAATAGTGGCTAACGTGTACTGTGCGCTAGGCTTTGCTCTAAGCACTTTACGTGGAGAACTCTTTTAATCCTCACAACAAGCTGTGAGGTGAATGTTCTCCCCATTTTACAGAAGAGGAAACTGAGGCACAGGGAAGCCACGGGGTCAAGGAGCTGCTTTCACCATATCATGTTCAGGTGATTCTTTTCCTCTGCTTCCTTTATTCCGCTCGTTCAGAGCTGGCCCCTTCCCCCTCACACTGCCCCCCTCTCTAGCCCAGGGAGCCATTCAGAGCTGAGCCAGGCTTGGGGGACGGGGTTTGGCTGCAGTGCCTCCCCAGTGCCAAGCTCCACCATTCACCTCCCTTTACCTAGCGGCCACAGCGTGTGGGCCGGGGCCTTCGGGAGACGGATAGGCAGTGGGGAGAGGCTGCTTCTCCCGCCAGCCCTCTGTTGCTGCTGGAGGGACGGGCATTTTCAGGGAGTTCATTCTTTGCTGAGAGTGGGTGGGTGAGGGCACATTCTTCGTGCGTGCAGAAGGATAGAGTCATGTATGGTGCTTTAAATAAGCTTTGTTGCAGCTGAGCTCCCCTTTATATGACTGTTGAAACTCTGTCTAATTCTGATACTCAAGGCCCTGTGTTAGGACTCAAGTTTCCTTTTCAGCCTAGTGAGCAAAACTGATCTCTCCTGAAGGTCTTGGAGGTGTTCTCTTAGCTGTGTTTTTATTTTCTCAGTGGCTGCTAGGAAGCTCGGGGTTCTAATTGTTGCTTAAGTGAACACTCCATCTGATCTTTGAGTTTGTGATGAAATTAATTTCCTTCAGTTTTTCCTCCAGTTTTAATGGTTATTGATCTCTGAATTAATTTTAATTTGCCATGTTTCAAACTATAATAGATGAGAGTGCCAGTTTCACCATCCTCTGCTAATCTGATATTTTTAATAGATTATTTTTAGTTGCTATTTAATTTCCTATGTCTTTGTTGAGCATTTTTCCATGTTGTTATTTTCTCCTTATTTTCTTCTTTTGTGTTTATCTCCTGTCCTTATTAATCTAGATGATATTAGTGATTAATTTCTTTTTTTTTTTTTTTAAGATTTCATTTATTTGACAGAGAGAAACACAGCCAAAGAGGGAACACAAGCAGGGGGAGTGAGAGGGGGAGAAGCAGGCTTCCTGCCCAGCAGGGAGCCCCATGTGGGACTCGATCCCGGGTCTCCAGGATCATGACCTGAGCCGAAGGCAGTCGCTTAACCAACTGAGCCACCCAGGCGCCCCATAGTGATTAATTTCTTGATCTGAATGAATTTTCAAGTATTAAAATTATTTACCCTCGGGTTGTAAAATTTTTTTTTTTAGATTTTATTTATTTATTTGACAGAGAGAAACACAGCGAGAGAGGGAACACAAGCAAGGGAAGTGCAAGAGGGAGAAGCAGGCCTCCCACCAAGCAGGGAGCCCGATGTGGGGCTCGATCCTGGGTCTCTGGGATCATGACCTGAGCTGAAGGCAGTCGCTCAACCAACTGAGCCACCCAGGTGCCCCAGTGTAATTTTTTTTTTTAATTGCCTGTTAGTGTAGGCTTTTATTTTGTTTTATTTATTTTTTTATTTTTATTTTTTATTTTTTTTAAAAAGATTTTATTTATTTGACAGAGAGAAACACAGCCAGAGGGGGAACACAAGCAGGGGGAGTGAGAGAGGGAGAAGCAGGCTTCCTGCTGAGCAGGGAGCCGGATGTGGGACTCGATCCCGGGTCTCTAGGATCATGACCTGAGCCAAAGGCAGTCGCTTAACCAACTGAGCCACCCAGGCGCCCCTATTTTGTTTTATTTTTAAAATAATTTATTTACTTATTTGACAGGGAGAGAGAGCGAGAAAGCGAGCACAGGCAGGGGCAGTGGCAGAGGGAGAGGGAAAAGCAGGCTCCCCAGTTAGCAGGCAGCTCAGTGTGGGGCTTGATCTCAAGACCCTGGGATCATGACCTGAACAGAAGGCAGACCCTTAACCGACTGAGTCACCCAGGCACCCTTTTATTTTAAGCTGCTCGAATAGTTTACCAGAAATAAGCAGGACAGAAAATGAATGACTGAATTAAATTTCTTGTTTGTGCACTCAATGAGTATTTATGGAGCAGTCTTTCTGACCATCCACTTGATCTGCAATTTGGTTTCTTTCTTTTTTTTTTCATTAGCAGCAAATTTTAATTACAACTAATAGTTCAGATGAAGAACAGACTAGAATAGTGTTTAAAATCAACTTCTGAAAAAAATCACAGTTGTATAAGGGAAATGAAGCGGGCCAGCAGAAGTCCAACAAAGGTGGAGCTTGGATTATCGCACTTGGATGATGCAATTTGGTTTCTAGGTAAGAACAATAGCTGGCATCTTTTGAATGCTTATTATGTGCTAGACACTGTTTTTTACGTGTATTAACTTATTTCACAAGAGTCTTATGAGGAAGTTATTATTATCCCCATTTTACGGATTAGTAGCTGACTGACTTGCTGTGCTGACACAGCGAGCAGACAGTAGAGCCAGGATGCAGACTCCAAGCCTGTACACCAGTGGCTCTTAACAAGGCATGATTTTTACCCCCAGGGGACATAGGCAATGTCTAGAGGTGTTTCTGGTTGTCACCACTGGGGAGTTGCTTCTGTCACGTAGTGAGTTGAGCCCAGGGACACTGCTAACACCCTACAGCACACAGGACAGCCCCGCCTCACCCCAACAAAGGATGATCTGCCCCAAACGTTTATAGCGCTGAGGCTGAGCCACCCTGTGCAGACCAATCATTACTGTATATCGTCTCCTTAGGCTTCCCCAAAACTCTTTAACCTTGCTGTCTGTCCTGGATCTGCCTGGATAACTGAAAATGCCCCTGGATGGGCTGGGCGACTGCAGCCGTAGTGGCATAGTCTGCACGAGGGAGCGTGGACATCGCAGGGGCCACAGCCTGGTGCTCGGGTTCCCCGAAGAGTGTAAACCTTATGGGGAACGATTTCTGAAGGCAGGAAGCAAAACCCGGAAGGCCTTCATGTCCACTGTTATTGTAGGTCCAAAGAGGGATGGGGGCTGCGGAAGGAGCTGCTGGGCTTGTTACATTAGGGAGCAGTGTCCCATCCCATGACAAGGACCAGCCAGAAAGCCCCAGGTTACCGAAGCCCCAGACGGAGGGCTCTCGGTGCCCTGCACACCCGCTCCTCCCTCTCTCTGCCTGTGGGTTCCTTTTTCTCAGGTTCGCAGACACTAACCCTGTGTCTGCCTCAGGTCTAGGTGCTTGTGAGCAGGTCCTTCCTATCCCTCCCGCCCCAGCTCATCTCGATACGGAAGCTCCCTCGGTGAGATGAGTCCTGTTTCCGTTGTAGCCTCGCACCTAGCCCATTGCAGGCCCCTCATACAGAAATCTAGTTGCAGCCTTCTAGAGCGTGCTGCTGGAAGAAAGCTTCTGATTCTGGCAGCGAGGGCATCTCCTTTGGAAGGCCATGCTCTTGTGGAAGGAACACCACACAGGAATTTGCAGACCTAGGCTGGTGGTTTCCATACTTAGGAGCCCTGTGTGGGGCTCGCTGCCGGCCTGAGTTACATTAGTCTCCTTCATGGTGCCTGGCCCGGGGCTTTGCTTGGGGCTGCTCATCAGTAGTTTTTATTGGATGAAATAAATGCATCCCTTCTCTGCTCTGCTCTCCTGTCTGGACAGATTGAAACCATCTCCCCAGTTGGACTCAGGTGGCGGCCATAGCCTACTCCAGGGAAGGGGAAGCAGATGCCTGTCGATCATATGGGGTAGACGGCTGATGGGCTTACCGGGGTCCTCCTGCCTGCCGAGCAGGTGCCTGGACGTGGCGGGGAGTCCTGCCCCTTGTCTGTGGGCTTGGGCTCCATTCTACCTCCCCAGGCTAGAGGATCTTTGGGGTATGGGGCTACTAGTGAATTACACTCAGACTTCTCAGGGGCCTGCTCTGTGTCAAATGCTGGGCTGAGAGTGGCAGACACAGCAGGTTACCCAAAAGACATGGTTCCTGACTAGCAGGAATAGAGGTTTTGCACTAGCAGCTATGAGTGGGCTGGGTGTAATGGAGGAAGTTTGGAGAGACTGTTACTGTTTGTTGTTGATACATAGAAATACTAAAACATCAGTGGATACAGTTTTTATCTTGGAAGCTGCCCTTGTGTCCCCTTCCTCCCGGCGGGTCCCACCCCCAGGCGAGGCTGGCAATTATGGGCATTGACTGATTTCATGGAGACTACAAGTACACCCATCCCAAAATGTCCAGTCCCAGAGCCTGTCATGATAGTTAGTTACAAAATGGAATTAAGCAGAGATCTGGTTTCCAGTCCTGCCTCTTCCTCTTCTGGGATGTTCATGTTTCTGAGACCATCTTCCAGTCTGTAAAATGAGAGTAACAATCACCGTCCCCAGTGTGGCTGTTTAGTTACGCAGCAAGCACCTCCTTAGTAAACAGAGTCAGCCTTGGGACAGTCTTCCTCTTGGATCAGACCGGGAAGCCCCACAGCCGGGGCAAGGTTAGGACACATGCAAGGCCGAGTCCTAAGAAACGATGATTAAGTTGGTTGGTTGACGGAGGAGCAAAGGCAGAGCTTGTCCTTTCCTCAGTGGGCTGGTTTGTAGACAAGACTTGGAGACCCTTCGGTCGGGCTTCCCAAATGGGAGGAATAAGATAGGTGACATGGGGAGTGGACAGACATTCCTAAATTTGCTGTCTATCATTGATTTTAATGTGTTTGGGGAAAATACAAGCAGC
The DNA here is from genome assembly GCA_004023965.1 of Spilogale gracilis. Lineage (NCBI taxonomy): Eukaryota > Metazoa > Chordata > Mammalia > Carnivora > Mephitidae > Spilogale > Spilogale gracilis. The sequence continues at coordinate 63,061 of PITA01002766.1, read as the reverse complement.
CCAACAAACTCATGATGTTATGAACATTTTTGTTTAGAATGATGATAGTTTTATTTAAAAAAAGTGAATTTTTAAAAATAGGTAAATAATAGTTCAGTTGGTTGGTACAGTGATAGAACAAAAGTCATGAAGGTGAATGGATAAAGAAAATGTGGTATATGTATATAATGGAATACTACGGAGCCATCAGAAACCCCGAGATCTTGCCATTTGCCACAATGAGAATGGAACTAGAGGGTATTATGCTAAGTGAAATAAGTCAACCAGAGAAAGACAATTATCATATGATCTCTCTGATATGTGGAATTTAAGAAACAAGGCAGAGAGGATCACAGGGGAAGGGAGGGAAAAATGAAACAAGATGAAACCAGACAGGGAGACAAACCACAAGAGACCCTTACTCATAGGAAACAAACTGAGGGTTGCTGGAGGAGAGGGGGCTAGGAGGGAGGGGATGGATGGGTGAGGGACACTGGGGAGACCATATGATGTAAGGAGCACTGGGTATTATATAAGACTGATGAGGGCACCTGGGTGGCTCAGAGGGTTAAGCCTTTGCCTTCAGCTCAGGTCATGTTCTCAGGGTCCTGGGATGGAGGCCCGCGTTGGGCTCTCTGCTCAGCGGGGAGCCTGCTTCCTCCTCTCTCTCTGCCTGCCTCTCTGCCTACTTGTGATCTCTCTCTCTCTGTCAAATAAATAAATAAAATCTTAAAAAAAAAAAAAAAGACTGATGGATCACAGAACCCTACCTTTGAAACCAAGGATATATTATATGTTAATTTTTAAAAATTTAAGAAAATCATGAAGGGGGCTCACAAATGACAAAAGCTTGGGAGACATTGATCTAATAAGCCTCTTCACACTAGTGATGAAGGAGCTGAGGTCCAAAAGGGTGACGTTTAAGGTTGGCAAGAAACACACCCGGGATCACAACCAGACCCTCAGGATCTGGGCAGCCTGGGCCTCCTGCCTTTGCTGGGCTCCCTCAACTAGAAGATGCTTTGATTAGGGTTCTTTTATTTTTTTTAAATATTTTAGTTATTTATTTGACAGAGAGAGATCACAAGTATGCAGAGAAGTAGGCAGAGAGAGAGAGGAGGAAGCAGGCTCCCTGCTGAGCAGAGAGCCCAATGCAGGCCTCAATCCCAGGACCCTGAGATCATGACCTGAGCCGAAGGCAGAGGCTTTAACCCACTGAGCCACCCAGGTGCCCGGGTTCTTTCATTTTTAAAGAAAACTTTTACTGAGATGTAACTCACATAGCATAAAATCCAACCCTTCAAAAGTCTGGGTTTTAGTAAATTCACAGAGTTGTGTGGCCAACAGCACATAGAACATTTCCTCGCCACGTCAAGAATCTGGATGGCCACTGAAGAGCCACGGGTCCGAGAAAAATGAGGAGGTTCCTGGAGCCAGCCTGCATGTAGCCGGCAGTGGGGCCACACCTGAGCCCCAGACCTGGGAGTGAAAAGAATCTGTGTAGAAACATACAAGTGACTTTGGAGTCAAACAGGCCTGGTTGGAATTCCAGCCTATGAGTTCTATCATCTTGTCACTTAATGTCTCCACGACTGTTTCCACGGCTGTAAAGTGGGGGTGACCCCTACCTTTAGAGTTGCTTAAGGGTGAAGGTGGTCAGCCACACAGCTTCTCACACAGCGGGGCTCGGTGATGTTGTGGGCTGCCCGCAAAACGGCTAGTCCCTCTTTCTCATATAATCCCAGTTTCTATTTAGCTTTCGCATATGTCCCCCTGGGCTTCCTGGGAAGCTGAGTGCTCTCTGAACTCCAGAGCTGGTCTTGACTGCCGCCCACTGGCTCAGGAACTCAGGTGATGCCGGTCAGCGGGGGGCACAGGTACAGCCCCAGCCACGTGCTCAGGGACGGCTGTGCGCCTCCATCAGGTGCTTGGCCAAAACAACAGAAGCCAGGTCGGGGTGATTCAGCACTTCGAAGTTTATAGAAAGGACAGTGGGTGGCTCACAAGATCACAGGGAGAGCTGGAAAGCCAGACTGCAGGCCGAGCTGGCCCAAACCATTCCACATGCCAGAGCTCACAAGAAAGCTGCCATTGTCACCAAGGTCTGGATGCACATGCTGCAGACTGCCTTCCAGCTGCTTGTGTGCCTTGAGTTTACTGTGCAGCCGCAATACCTCCACTGTGTGTGTGTGTGTGTGTGTGTGTGTGTGTGTGTGTGTGGCAGGCCCGCAGGGGGGAGTGGAGGGGAGGAGTAGGAGGAGTAGGCACATGCCATGTTTTCCTTCTTGCGTCACTATCCCTTGAGAAAAAGACCCACATATCTGTGTCGGGAGAGCAAAGTCTGGCCCCTACTTGGGAGAGGTGGGACTTATGATTGCAGACTTGTCCTAACAAAGGAAGAGCGAAATCTGGCTTCTACCTCGGAGAGGTGGAACTTATAATTTTGAACTTGTCCTAACAAAGGATGAGTGTTCAAAAGAGCCCGAGTGACCACAGGTATGACAGATGTCTACCACAAGATTTGTTCCAGTTTGAGAACATGAGGCGCAAAGGGGTTGTTGGGACTTCTTATAAAGAATTGTCCTTATTTATAAAGGGACACAAAAAGAGGCTCTCTTTTCTCTGCACATTGTGATGTGTTGATGCGGCGCCTGGAGTGCAATAAATCACTCTGGCCTAAGGGAAGCTGGCCTGAAAATGAAGCCAACACACAGAGGAGGGAAAAAAGCACGAGGGGAGCAGGGCCACTGTCTTGCTGATCCGGAAGCTGTCCAGCCTCTAGATGCCTGTTGTCCGAGCAGGTGCAGCTGGGATTTTCTGTTGCTAGCAGCCCCGGGCATCCTGATACGCGTTAGTGAGCCCACATCAGGGGCTACTAGTGACAGTGAGGGGCGAGGCGGCCGGGAGGAGACCTGGGTTCTAGCCCCATTTCTGCCTCATGCCTCCCAGCCGAAACACGAACCTCTGAACCACAGCATTTTGGGGGAGTGACATGAAGGGTGGAAGAGAACCGAGTAGACCAAAGCACAGAGGATTCTTCTCCCTACGGGTTCTTGTAATCAAACAAGACGGGGGCAAAACCAGGGTGATACGTGAACAAACAAACAGCTGCTTTCTCAAAAGCTTCAACATTCCAGATTCCCATATGACCCAAATTTTCATGTGTTCTCTAAACTTGTCAGCTGGGTGGGAGGCAGTGACAGGTAGGAAGGAGACAGAAGTGCTTTGAAGTAGAATTAGGTCAAAGCCGATCATTACACAGTGCGTAGATTTAGGGGAATTTGCTTTTCCTTTTCTCTGTGTTCTGAAAGGAGCATGAGAGAAACGGTAGGCTCTCCTTCTCCTTGTTTTCCCTTTCTTCTCTCCTCTAGTATCCTCACAGCAGGTAGGTGGGACGGGTGCCTCGTTTCTCAGATGGAGAAGTGATTCAAAGAGGTGAAGTCACCTGCTCTGGCTATGAACTTGACCTTGGAGTCATGAGATTCCAGACCCCGTGCTCTTTTCAGTACCCCCCACCAGCTCCCAGGAAAACACAAAAACATACACCATTTAGCATTTGAGCTCCAAAGGTTTAAACAGAAGCTTCCCAGGAGGGCTGAGGGAAGGCATTGTCTCCTCAGGTCAATTTCAAGTGTTCTCCCCCCCCCCCCCCCCGAGGGAGGCAACTGTGCTATCAGAAGATTGTGGTCATATTTGTAAACGCCAAGGATATCTTGGAAGGACACTTGAGAACTGGTCATTGTGGGCGGGTTGAATGTCGCAGCAAAGGGAGCCTGGTCACTGGGGGGGGAGGAAGACACAGCCACTTTTCACTGTGGCCCTTTCCTTGGTAAACATCATAGTACATGTGTGTATCACCTACTCAGAAAGTAAATAAGTGAAATGGGTTTTGGCATTTAGGTCTTGGGTCTGCTGCTTCCCAACAGCGACCTGGTCTAGCCACTTTTAATCTTTCCTCCTTTGTGAAATGAGGATAAAAATGCTTCTCAGGCCTACTCAGAAGATGAGATCACATCCCGCACATGAAAGAGCTTGGTATTCAGTAAATGCTCACTAAACAGAAGGTATTTCTCCAGACTGCAAAGCTCTAGCCATATGAAAACTACAATTAGTAAGTTATTATTGTTTGTTGTTCAGGGCACTTATACTAATAATTTTGGTATATTTTATTTTATTTATTTTTTAAAGGTGACTATTTGAGAGAGAAAGAGAGAGCACAAGCAGGAGGAGGGGTAGAGGGAAAGGGAGAAGCAGGCTTCCTGCTGAGCATGACTTGGGGCCTGATCCCAGGACCCCAAGATCATGACCTGAGCCAAAGTCAGATGATGAACCGACTGAGCCTCCAGGTACCCCTAATTTTGGGATATATATATTTTTAAATTTTGGGATATTTTAAATTTCAATCTGGACTACCTCCTGGGCTTGAAATCATTTGGTAAGTCCACCTTATGTAAGAGGAAAGAACACAGGTGTGGAGTCACACAGATCTGACTTCAGAACCTAAGGCTGCATCAGCTTGAATAAGGCACTCAGTGTCTCTGGGCTTCAGCTCCTAATGGGCTGATTGGATCCTCATAGGTGGTCTTCGCTCCTTGTCTGATTCCCACCTCCCAAAGCAGACCCAATTCCATCTAGAAATCTTCTTGGGGAGTGTGGGGAAGAAGATATAGATCTCACACCACACTAGAGAAATTAAATCAAATTCTCCATCAGACATCTCTCAAATCCCTTTTCCCCTGCCAATCATCTTTTCTCTCTTTCCTTCTCTTCACCTCTAGGACTTTTTAAAACCTCTTTTGTTGTCCAGAGCAGGTCATGCCTGCCCTCAGCGGGTGTGCCCCCCCTCGGCAAAACAGAGACCAAACCAAAGCTCCTTTCCTTGACTGTGTCTCTCTGCAGGTGGGACGGGATGGCCTCAGCCCATCCTGCCACAGGGGAACAGGGGATGATCCTATACCCTGCAGGCCTATGGTGAGGATGGGCAGAGCTGAAATTCAGGTCCAAGTTTTGGGACCTCAGGTTCAATAGCCCTTTCCACAGCTATCTCAAGCCAACAGAATTTTGTAGAATCTTAATTGCTATAATCTTGTTTTGTTGCTATTGTTATATTCAGTTAGGAATGTGATAGTAAGAACTGAGTTTCCAGATTATGTGCTGGCATCAGTACGGAGTCATGCCAAAGTCTCACTCTTTGTGTATCTGTGATGCTAGCCAGGGAAACTTGAATGTGGGGTGATGACCCCTGAGGCCGAGTGGCATCCTCCGTCCTCAGTGAGCTGTCTTGTTAGGTGCACTGACTTCTGCTCAGGTAAGAATTGCACTGAGATGTTTCAGAATTCATCTGCAAGATGTAAGATGTGATGCAGTTTTCTTCTTAGCCTGATATCCCACTTCCTAAGCCTTCATTGGGACTTCGTTGGGACTTCATTGTAGCTAACCCCCCAGGCAGGGAAGGGAGTCAGGGTGAGCATCCGTGGGACTGGCAGAGAGGCAAGGCAGGGAAGGCTGTCAGCAGGAGGGCCTGGAGTTGAGTGTGTATTAGTTTCCCAGAGCTGCTGGAGCAAAGTACCACACACGTAGTGCCTTAAGACTAATATAACAGGAAAAACAAAAACAAAAACAAAACAAAACCCCCAAACAAGAGAAAACAAACAAACAAAAACCACCCTAAAACAATAACTCACATTATCCTATTGGTTCTAGAGGCTGGAAGTAAAAAACTCAAGGCACTGACAGGGCCATGATCTCTTGGAAGGCTCTAGGGGAAGATCCTTCCTTGCCTCTTCCTAGTTTCTGGTATTGCCACCAATCCCGGGAGTTTCCTTGGCTGGTTGACACACCACTGACGCCACATGGTTGTCTCCCTGTGTGTCTCTGTCACTGTTGTCTCTTACAAAGACACCAACTATGGAATCAGGCCCACCCGACCGAGGATGGCCTCATCTTAACCAGTCACGCCTGCAGAGACTATTCCCACTGGTCCTGGGGATTAGGACTTCAACTTACTGTTTTGGGACACACAGTTCAACCCGCGACAGAATGCTCTTCTTCTCTTCCGAGTGTGCTGGCAAAGGTGGGAAGGTGAAGTTGTGGGGAGCGACTTCCGCATTGTCAAAAATGGGGCAGTGGAACTCTTTTAAAAGATTTATTTATCTGACAGAGAGAGATCACAAATAGGCAGAGAGGCAGGCAGAGAGAGAGGAGGAAGCAGGCTCCCCACTGAGCAGAGAGCCCAACGCGGGCCTCGATCCCAGGACCCTGAGATCATGACCTAAGCCAAAGGCAGAGGCTCAACCCTCTGAGCCACCCAGGCGCCCTGGGGCAGTGGAACTTTTAAGTGCCAGCTCAGTCCTTAATAACCTCCCCCATTTCTGGTGAGGGCAGTTTTTCCAAAACTAACGTCTGAAGTGCTAGTCTTAACCTGACCCATAGCTTCAAAATTAATGCTGGCAAATGGACCTGTTCATCATTTATAAGGCACAGCTTCCCGTGATGGTTAACATTCCCTTCAAAGGTAGATGTGCACGTGATTCATTCTCATTTTTAAGAGAGCTCTCCCAGCGTCCTGCTGGGATTTATTGTCAAATAGCAGTTCTGAAAAGTTGTACCTGATGCTGACTCAGGCCTAGCAGGGAGGTTTGTCACAAGCATTGAGCTTTGGCATCGATTTGTGACTTCCCGGTGAGAGAACTCAGGGGTGGAAGCCCACAGGCCTGATTGCCCTTTTGGATTAATATTTAATAGGATGACCGCCCCTTCCCAGCCTGCCAGCCCGGATCATTGCCACAAAGCAAGGCTCAACCTTGCTGGGCACAGGGGCTGAAAGGAAGACTTGGCAAAATTTTAATTAACTGAAGATAAACATACACAGGGAGCATGAGACCATTAGCTGGCATCACCACCCAGAGAGAAGAGGCCTCGCTAATCGCACGTCACAGCAGGTGAAATGACCTGCAGACCAGCATCGTCCATTCGCTTGCAAATTAAAAAACATATTTTCAAAATAAATATGCATGGGGTTTCTGTTTGTCATGTTCTTTCTCCTGAAAAGCAGGAAAGCTGGGATGTTAATGAGCACCATTTTTAAAATACGTTTATTGCCCAGGAAACCTGCACCACCCAAGTGCGCATCTGGCAAAACAGGGTTGGAATCGCCCTTTCTCGGGAAGAGAAGTACAAAGAACAGAGTTAGCGGGAGCAGGACCAACCGAATCCAGAAGAGGGTCAAAACTCAGGTGAGGCAGACGGAGGCTATTCGCCGTGGGTCAGGGAGTCTGCAATTCACGGACTGTGGTTTGGATTAGGAGACGGCCAGGTGGCAGGGCTGGCACTTGCGTTTCCAATGTCCGCGAGGGAGGGTCTCATATGATTTTAGAGCACGGCCTGAAAGTGGGTACTTCACTCACTCGTTACGACATAAGATTCACCACTTACTCTGCCATGAGTGCTATCCACATAGGTCTGGACACACAGCAGCGAGGGAGACTTCACAGTCTCTGTTCTCATGCAGCTACCTTCTAGTCGGGGAAGGTGGGTGACAGATAAGCAAGGTCAGATGGCAACTAAGTGCACAGACCTGGATGGCGAGAAAGACCTGGAGGGCATTCCAGGGATCAGTAAGTGCAAAGGCCCTGAGACAGGGAGGGGCTTACTTAGCCTGTTGGAGGATTGGAGAAACGGTGAGTGGTTGAAGCTCCGTGACAAAGGAGATGAGGAGTAGAAGAAAAGAATAGACAGGGACAAGGCTGAGGAGATAGGATTTTATTCCAAGTATAATTATTTACCTGAAACTTGTCGTTCCTGTTCCCTCTAGATCAGGAGCTCTAAGAGGGCAGATTGTCTATCTATCTTGCTAACTCAATACATAGGGTTGCATTCTAGGGCATGTGCTCTCTACCTTGTCATTATTATTATTATTTATCCCTTTAATATTACAGGTACAAGTATGTTAAGATTTCTTCCCACAATAAGTCACAAACTACCTAATGTTTCAAGCCAAGCAGGGGCCCCTCGTCTTCTGACCCTTCTATTGTGTGCTGGGCCAGCCTCCTATGACCCTTACGTTCTTGTGTATCTCCTTTCACACTGAATCCGAGCTTGTCCCGTGTGACCAGGAAAATAAGTTGGAAGGCAGAGTATGACACTCAAGGTAGGCCCTACAAGTCCCGGTGGCAGCTGGCTTGGCCTCTGGCCTCCTGACTCTGAGGGAAGGAGGAGGGGCCGCACCCCGCAGACGCTCCCGCAGCACTGTGGACAGGCCACCTAGGAAGGAATGAGTCCCCCACCAAGATCCCGCAACAATTTGCCAGTCATGCGAGGGCAGCCACCTGGGAAGTGGGTCCTCCTGCCCCAACTGACGTGTGAGTGCAGCCGGCCCGCACCAGACTCCCCCAGCCAAGGCCTCCCCTGATTCCTGACCAACAGAAACTGCGAGAGAGAACAAAGGGTTGTTTTTTAAGCTACTGAGGTTTGGGTGATTTGTTGGGCAGTAACAGGTAACCAGGACGCCCAGCAGAAGGGTATGGAAGCACGCCCGTGAGGAAGTCCTCAGAGGGAGCCCCGCCATGAGGGACAGAGGGCGAGGGACGCGTGAGTAAGGGCAGGGCTGATGCGCTGCCTGAGGGCGGCTAAGAGACCATTAATGAGCTGATTGAAGACCACATGTGGAGGGCAGGAGTTGGCAGTTGCTATCTCGTGGGAAGGGGCCAGGGGCCGGGGGCTTCAGCCAAAATAGCTGTAAGACTCTAGAGCCTGTGTAACTTCCCCAACTTGGCTGTTCTGGTGACGCTGGTCTAGTTTTACAGAGTGAATTGCTCTTGAATGTTTGCTTGGGGTGACAAATGAGGAGTCTGGGAGGGACAGTGCCCACCCAAAGCTGCTTTGGTGGAGTCGACCAGGAGGAGAGGCGAGCAAGTGAGGTCTTGGCACCTGTGGGGGAATCACTCAGGACCCCGAGGCAGGCCCTTGGGGCCTAATCGTCATCTGGATGATGCAGGGAGTGAGACCATTTTAGTAACTCCCTGGGGCTTGGGGCTCAGATCTGCCCCCTTCCTGAGACTTCCCGCCTTTGTCAGAGCCGGCCTCTCACAGGTGACTATGTGCAGTCATCTCAGTTAGAGGTGTGAGGCGCATGCCCAGCACATTCTCCTCAAACAACCCCCTCCTGACACATTTGTTTGGCTACTTATTTCTGTAATTAATTGATATGGTTCAACTGAGGTCTGTTGAATTCTTGTTTCAAAATAAATTTGATCTGGAACTCCCAGGAAGCCACCCAGTACATGTTGTGCTGCTGCAGTGTAGACTGGGATGGGAGAGGATGCCGGGCCCTGCCATCCCTCGGGCTGCCCTTGCCCCACGCACTGTCCCTGAGGCCCTGCCCAGCAGCCCTCACGTTCTGAAGATCGTAGCTTGAAGACTGCAGATTGAGGATGTTCCAGAGTCTGCCACATTGTATTATACTAATCTGTCATTTGTGATTGTTGGCGCTGCTATTTTCCTCCAGGACTGCAAGTGACTAAGTCTTCCTTAGATACTGTCTTATCTCTCTCTTCCTGTGCTTACCATGCCCCACATGATGCTGCTTCTTAGGAGTTAAAGTCAAAGCTCTTTCCCAGGGTTGTCTCTGCTCCCCGGACATGGACACAAGGGCCCCTCTCCAGTCACTTTCTCCTCACTGTCCCTACGTGCCCCCCTCCCCAGGTCCTGCATTTGCATTTCCTCTACTTGGAACGCCATCTCCTCCTCCCATCCACCAGTCACACTTAGACCTCGCTCCCTGTGAGGCAACTCCTTGCCTAAGGGACTTCTCCTCATCAGTGGCCCAGTACATACACGACCTGGACCAGTCATTCACCCTTAAAATTCCCATGGGTCAAGAATCACGACCACATGACGGTTGCCAGGGACCTGAGAGATGATCTAGTTCCAGCCCTTATTTCCTAGGAGAGGAGAGAGAAACCTGAGGGTTGATGTAACTTGCTCAAGATCACACAGGTAATTTGTGCCAAAGTCACCCACCTAGGGGCCAGATCTCCAAGTTGGGTTTCATACTCTGGTTGCTTCTTGAAGACAGAGACTGTGTTTTACAGTCCTTTGAATTCCCACCACACAGTAGGTATTCAGTCAATGTTTGTGGAGTCATTAGTTGGTCGGTGTTGAGGACTTCTCTTCACTTTTGAAGTTAATCCAGAAGCCAGCACCGAGATGAAGGCTGAGAGGGAGCAGCTGTAGAAGAGTTGATTTTACCCAAGATACAGGTGCCAGAGACTGGCCACCACCAGATCCCGCCTCTGGACAGCATTCAGGAAAGAAGGGTCAAGAAACATCCCTCCATCTCGAAGCTGTGTTTCTCTGAACGTTAACCTTTTGGTCTGCAAAATCAGGTTTGTATGAGGATTGGTACATGTAAACACTCAATCAGTGGTTATTTTCCTTCCTTCCTTCCTTCCTTCTTTCCTTCCTTCCTTCCTTCCTTCCTTCCTTCCTTCCTTCCTTCCTTCCCTCCCTCTTTCTTTCTTTCTTTCTTTCTTTCTTTCTTTCTTTCTTTCTTTCTTTCTTTCTTTCTTCTTTTTCTTTCTTTCTAATCATATTATTTTTTTTAAGATTTATTTATTTATTTGAGAGATAGAGTGTGTATACCCAGGGGGAGGGGCAGAGGAGAGGGAGAGAAGTAGACTCCCTGAGAATCGAGGAGTCAGTATGGGGCTCCATCTCATGGCCTGAGATCATGACTTGAGCAGAAACCAAGAGTCTGATGATCAACCATCTGAGCCACCCAGGCATCCCATATCATTCTTATCTCTTCCATTTTATTGTGAAAAATTTCAAACACAGAACGAAGAAGGAATTGCACAAGGAACAGCTGTCTACTAACCACTGAAATTTCATCATTAACATTAAACAGTGCTTTTTCACATATCCATCCATCCCTCTATCCCTCTATCCATCCATGAATCTATTTTATTTTGAGTGATGCAATTCTAAGTAAATTACAGACATCAGAACACTTTCTCCTAAATACTTCAGCATGCATATCATTAACTAGGGTTCAATATTTGTTTAGTTTTTCTTTTGATGTAAAATTTAGTTATAACAAAAATGTGTAAATCTTAAGAAGTGTACATATATCTTTTAACACATGCAAACACCTGTGTAATCCAAACCCCCATCAGGACAGACGGCGCATTTCCATCACCACAGAAAGTTCTCCAAAACCCCTTCTCTATTCATCCCTCCCCCACTCCTAGAGGCAACCAGGCAAACCATTTGAGTTTTTCGTCTCCATCAAGATCACCTATTACAGAAAATCATACACATGGAATCATATCGTATGTTCGCTTTGTAGGGTTCCAGTCCCTCAGTGTTTTGTTTGTTTGTTTGTTTTTTAAGATTTTATTTATTTATTTGCCAGAGACACAGCGAGAAAGGGAACATAATCAGAGGGAGTGGGAGGGAGAGAAGCAAGCTTCCCACTGAGCAGGGAGCCCAATGTGCGGCTTGATCCCAGGACCCTGAGATCATGACCCGAGCCGAAGGCAGCTGCCCAACCGACTGAGCCACCCAGGCACCCCCTCAGTGTGTTTTTGAAGCTGATCCATGATGTGTGATCAGTGGTCCATCTTTTTTACTGCTGGACAGGATTCCATTGTATGAGCACACCTCGTTTGTTGATCCATTATTGTGCTATTCATTTTTAAGAAATGCTAGTTATCTCCCTTCTTTCCTTACGGTAGCTCATTGTCAATGACATGAGCCACCACAGAACTCTACCTGAGGGGATCCAGCAGATCTGAGACAAGAAAGCCCTGAGCCAGTGGGAGAAGGTGCTCCTCACCTCATCTGGCTCTTCCATGGCTGAAGTCAGTGCATAGAGAGAGCATCATGTCGATGAGAGAATTGATTTTAGTTTCCTCCTGGGAGATGTCTCACCCCATCTTATTTTTATTCAGAGCATTCTTCCTAGCTTCCTCCACCATGAAATAAGTTGAAGCCAATTAAGAGCCTTCTGCTTCCTCATCAGGGATATTTATGACTATGGAAATATTTACGATGCACGGCGAGGGCCTGGGTCAGAGAGGAGACTGGGCTTTTGCCGTCCTTGTAAATGGGATTTGTCTCCTGCTTGTTTTTGCCAGGGTAGTAAAAAGGAAGAGTGCATGTCATATAGGTTAGGGTTTCTTTTTTTCTCCCCCCATATAACCTTTGTATTTAGGCTGTGGATTAATCTACAATAAACGCTTTTTTTTTTTTTATTACTGACCTCCGTGCTTGGAATGAAAGAGGCATTTTGGTTTTCTGGACACTTTGGTAATGTTACCTCCTTTTTATGAGATTGCCCTCACGTGACCTATCCAAGATAGAGCTATCACGTACAAAGAAAAGGCATTTTAAGCCGATGACAGAAATTCTGCATTCTGTAAGAGACTCAGGAGCAGCTAGGATCCACCGAAATGCCTCTGCCTAAATAAGAAAGGGTCAGTTGCTTCATGTTTTGTAAAATTACGAGGAAAGCAACCCATTCCCTTTAAAACACCCATTTTTAAAAATAATCCTTCCTTCATGCCTTCATTCGTATCTTCCAGGAATGCCCCTCTCCTTCCCAAGGCTAAGACCCCATGCTCTCTGGATGCCAAGTTCTCTCTCCCAGACCTGATGGCCCCATCCGCAAGCACTCCACTTCCACTTCTGCTCCCAACACTGTTTCTCTCCTATAATATCAGAGTTATGGAAATAAATATACACATCAATTACACATTTATATAAATGGACATGTTTATGGAATGCCTCATATGTGCCAAGTTGTCTTTTCATGTGGCTGCCCTCCCTTCCCTTCAGTTCTGGAATTCTTGACAACTGCCTTCTCTGCCTTAGTTTCCTCACTGGTCAGCCCCTTATGGCATGGCCTGCCCTCCCCACTGTGCTATGTGGAACCAGAAGGCCACCATGGGCTTCTCAGCTTTCCTCCTGCGTCCTCTGGTCCTGATGACCAGTCCCCTCTGTGGTTACTTGTGACTGTGCAACATTCCCATCATCTCCCAACCTCTTTCCTTTGCTGGGCTTTGTTTTTCACCACACACCCTTGGTCATTCCTCCAAGTGGTGCCTGTGGGCCAATGGGATGCCTTCTCCCTCCATATTGTAGGCTCTCCCTGTGGACAGCTCCAAGCTCCCTTTTGCCCTCAGCCCACAGTCCAAGTATCTCCAGATGCTTCCACCTGGGTCCTTTTCCACCTAAATCCTACTCATCTCCTCCCACAAGGAAAGGGGCATGAAACAGGGATTCTGCCCTCGGGAAGTTTATTATTTGGTCAGAGAGGCACACATGCTGATTCTGAAATGTTCTGTAACAAACCCAAGACTTAATTAAAATTAAAGGTGCTGATACAAGGAGAGTCATATTACATGACAAAATGTTAAATGAGGGAGTGGGCTTACCAATATCATTGCCTGCGCAGAGTGAGGAGAAGCTGGGCACTCTTGTCCGGGGAAGGTCTTGCGAACATGGGTTTGCAAGTCCGGTAGGGAGGGGCAGAAAGGGGTCTTCCTTCCAGACAAGAGCAGGGGAAGATAGACCATTCAAAGAACATTCTTTCAACCCATGTTCAATCACACAGGTCATGACACTTTTTCATGCTTTTTCACCTTGCTGCTCTAGGAGATTTTGGAGGTTTTTTTGTTGTTGTTGGTTGTCACAATGACTGAGGAGTGCTATTAGCATTTAGTGCCTGGAAATCAGAAATGATAAATATCTTGTGATGACGAGGATAGTCGCATGCAAGGAATTGTCCTGACAGTAGCACCAAGGTTGAAAAACATATGTGGTAATTGACTCCTCCTCACCACCTCCATCCTCCCAAGAAATTGAAAAACAGGGTCATCCTTCCCCAACCCTACCTTGGCTTGACTTTGCCAAGTCGAAGTAGTACAGTCCACACATAGTGAATGGAATTAGCCTCATATCATGGTGACCAGTGCCCAGTGGGCAGGCTCAGATCCACGTGTGGGGCACCAGATAGCAAGAAGAGGAAGTTCAGCTGCGTTGAGCTTATTCTTAATTTTGCAGGCAAATTTTGCAAAATCTAGAAATTTTTTTTTTTTTTAAGATTTTATTTATTTGACACAGAGGGAGATAGCAAGAGGAAGCACACAAACAGGGGGAGCGGCAGGCAGTAGGAGAAGCAGGTTCCTCACTGAACAAAAAACCTGATTCAGGGCTTGATCCCAGGACCTTAAGATCATAACCTGAGCTGAAGGCAGATGCTTAACCAACTGAGCCCAGAAAGTTGGTTTGTTGTTGTTGTTTTTAATTTTAGTATAAATTAATGTTTATTCTTAGAACAAAAGTAAAATTTTATTTTGAATTTCATGTGAAGTCAGTCCCTGTGAACTCGTCAGGGGTTAGGGCTGATAAAGACATTAACTAGGCTCTGAGAGTGTCCCAGAAGAATACTATACATGTATGTCAGAGCAGTTGCTGGAGATAGTTGTGATGCTGACGGCTGGTCTTAGGGAGGCAAGGCTAGAAGGGACTGTAATTAGGAAACCTGAAGCCTAATGAATGGTGCTCTGCCTTGTCTGGGGGAAGACAGTGACAGACGATGGGAGGTCAGTTGGTCGACCTGTTGGTTGACAAATAGTAATTACTGTGTTCCAGGCACTGGGTTCGGCATTGGGATACAGCAGGAATAGGGCGATATCCCTGTCCTCAGGGTGGAGGAGGAGGAAACAGAAAAATGCTACAGCCCTAGGTCACACACATGATTACAGGTCAGCAAGGGAGCCTATAGGGCGATGGTGAGTCTGAGAACAACCATTCGGGAGATTTATCCAGTGCTCTTGGGAGGGGCCGGCGGGGATCTTCATCACTGGTCACTTGAAGACTGGTTCCTCAGGTCTCACCAGTGCTGGTGGAAAGCCCCAAGGAGACTAACTCCAGCATGGGGGTAGCAGTGGGGAGGCCCCCCAAGAGAAGGGGCTGAGGAAAGTTCTGGTTGGCTGCTAGGAGGGCTGATGGGTGCGGTCTTTGCCTCATTGGCTGTTGGGCCCGAGGGGGTGTGGCCTGATTTACAAGCACAGGTGGTGTTCCCCTCACCGCAGCCAGGTGTCAGGAGGGGAGAGGGTGCGTGTGACTCGGGAGGAGTCCCGACGGGGAAACAGATGATACCTTCTTTAGAACAACTGAAGAAGAGGAAGTGACAAAAGTGTGGGTGAGGAGTGGGGGAACCACAGGGATGTTGGGGTGATTCCGCTCTTGGTTAGCCCTAAGTGAAGGGTGGGGAAGTGGATAGGAAGCCAGAAGAATCACACAAAACAAAGTAGAGAGGAAAAGGTTGTTTTGAGAGAGGGGTGTCCGCAGGGGAGGCAATGCACAATACTGTGACCTTACTTTCTTGCTCTCCAGTTTTCTGCCTGCTCCCCCTTGGCCAAACCCAGTGAGAAGTGAGGGGACAGAGAGCAGGATCGGTGAACAGAAGATAGGCAGCACAGGGTGACCCGTGGCCAAGGATGCAGGCAATCCTCTTCCTGGGAAGAATCCCTCCCTTGTAAACAAGAACCCTGTGTCCCACAGGATTGGCTGGCTTCACGAAGGAAGAGGAATTGCAGAGCAGCCTGGTAGCAGCCCCTGATGTCATTCCTTTATCTTACCTGTCTGATGGCATTGAGTACCACCGTTTTCTTCTCTGCATCTGTCTGCTTGTTCCCATCCCCACTGCCTCTACCCCTGGCCACCACCAGCTCATGACTGCATTTCTTTAACAGCTTCTGGACTGGTCTTCTGGCCTGGCCGTCTCATGCAGTCCTCTCTGTCCCGCAACCAGTCTTTCCAACACGCAGATCTGACCCTGTCGTTGCCTTTCCTGAAGCCACATGACCATAGCAGCCAGCAGGAAGTGCAAACATCCCACTATGGCTTGCAAGGATTTTCATGGTCTGGCTTCATTTCTTGCCAGTTCAACTCTGGTTCTCCTCCCTTTCTACTTTCAACTCCCCTCAGCGAACCTTTCTCTGCAAATCACACCCACGGTGATGCAGAACTACCTTCTGATCTCTCTTTCACCCCGGGGCCTAACACACGTTTCTTCTTTTCCTAAAAGTCAGGAAGTCAATTAAAAAAATTTTTTTTTATTTATTTGACAGAGAAAAAGAGGGCACAAGCAGGAGGAACAGGAGAAGGAGAAACAGGGTTCCCTGCTGGGAGCCCCATATGGAGCTCCATCCCAGGACCCTAGGGTCATGACCAGCAGAAGGCAGAGGCCCAACAAACTGAGCCATCAGGCGCCCCAGGAAGTGAATTCAGACCTAACTTTTTCTTATGGTTCTCCCATATGTTCCAGTAATACCCTAGCCTTGCCCGAAACATAATATTTATTTTTAAAATTCAGTAGATATTTACTGAATACCTGTAATATATCAAGCTCTTACCACCTCCGGGCCTTCACTTATGATGTTCTTTTTGTTCAACATGTTTTTTAATTCTTCATCTGACTAACTCTTACCCTTTGGGTCTCAGCTGAAATGTTATTTCCTACAAGAAGTTGTCCACTTATGCCTGGGTGGCTCAGTTGGTTAAGCATTTGCCTTTGGTTCAGGTCATGATCTCAGGGTCCTGGGGTCAAGCCCTGCTTGGTCTCCCTGATCGGTGGGGAGCCTGCTTCTTCCTCTTCCAATGCCGCTACCCCAACCCCGGCCCTGTGTGCACTTGTGTTCTCTGTCAAACAAATAAATTAAATCTTTTTTTTTTTAAAGTTCTTCCCTCTTATTCTCCTGAACAGCATCCTGTATGATTTGGTTTATTTGATGTCTGTGTCCCCCTCTCCTTGTGGGAAGGTGTCATATGGGCTTCATCCCCCTCCCCGTGTGCCCATCCCTAGTTTAGAGACTGGCACGCAGTGATCTCTGATCACATATGTGATGAGTGGAGGGAAGCAGTAGGGTTCTCCCATTAGATCATGGCAAGGAATAAGGGTCTGTAAATTTTACTCATTAAGTAAAATACAAAATTACAAAAACAAAATTCAGCATGAAAGTGGGTCTTTATTAGATTGTGAAAGGAAATGACAACAAATCAGAAGACTTGTTGAAAAAATCACAAAACACAGAAAAATGATACAATGTTTTTATTATTTTATTTTTTAAAAGACTTTTAGAGACCATGTACATGTGAGTGGGGAGGGCGTAGAAGGGAAGGGACAGGGACAGGGAGAGAATCTCAAGCAGACTCTGCACCGAACACAGAGCCTGTCATAGGGCTCTATCCCAGGACTCTGAGATGATGACCTGAGCCGAAATCAAGAGTCAGATACTTAACTGACTGAGCCACCCAGGAGTCCCTTATTATTATTATGTTTAAAGATTATATTTTTCTAAGTAATCTCTACACCCAGTGTGGGGCTCAGACTCCAAACCCCAAGACCAAGAGTTGCACTCTCCACCCACTGAACCATCCAGGGTTTTTTTTTTATTATTATTTATTAACTGCCTAGCACTCTGCTGCAATACTTTCTATGGTTTTTGTTTTTTTTTGTTTTTTATTTTTTTATTTTATTTTTTTTTATTAACTGCCTAGCACTCTGCTGCAATACTTTCTTCCTCTGCAGTTTTTGGTTGAATGCTCTTATCTGAATACTCTTCACATGACAAGAATTTTGTAACAGTTTCTATGTAGAGAAAGGGAAGAATCAAGTCTTTCCTCTGGAATAACAAAAAATTATATTCATTATTAATAGTTGGCATGCATAAAGCTTGTGATTTTACAACCAGATGTACTCGCTGTTTGGAGGACTGCTGTAGTTTGTATCCTACAAACATAGGAATTCCGATAAATCCGTTTGGTGCAATTCCCATCAAAAAAGAAAAACAAGGAAAAAGAAAACAAGTATAGCATAGAGTTGCATCACTGTATTATTGAATATCACGAGTATATCTGAGGAGATACTCTGTAAGAACTGAACCTTGCACTTTGAATTTTACACATCTGATCATTGGAAGAACTCCCATAGACTAGCATTTGGCGCTATACAATGCAAATTTTGTTTCTCCTCCGCTACCCACATGCCTCCCGGTGCCAAGTTCCAAAGGACTCTCTCCAGTCTGATATGATGTTTGGCCCTGCTCTTCAGGGCTACACGCCAAGTGAGTCGGCACCATGAGCAGGAAGGAGGATTCCTGGAAGCCATTTCCACACTGAGAGGACTAGGATAAAATTATTATACGCAGGGGCGCCTGGGTGGCTCAGTCGTTAAGCGTCTGCCTTCGGCTCAGGTCATGATTCCGGAGTCCCTAGATTGAGCCCCGCATCGGACTCCCTGCTCGGCAGGAAGCCTGCCACTCCCTCTCTCACTGTGTTTCTCTCTGTCAAATAAATAAATAAAATCTTTAAAAAAATTATTATACACGAAAGGGACCGCCAACCCCCTAAATATATACCACAAAACATAAACCCAGTTATACCCCTAATCTCACGTCCCCTTTGCCAGATCCCACAAATGCCACGGGTCCCTTCAGTGCCATCCCACACTGGGGGAAATGTGACAGAGGGGAAACCTGAGTGGAAAGACACAGTATTCTTTACCCAGTGTGGTGAAAATAGTTTGCTTTTGCAAAGGTTACAAAAACATGCGACCACATTGCTAGGGGCCCTTTGGGAACTTGTGCCAATGGAAAGCCCTGAAGCTTGAGCTTCTTCAACCTCACGGTAAGTTTGCCTCCATCTTTATCTTCTTCACTATGATGTGCTGTCCCCTGGTACCACTCTGGGCACGTGGTAGTTGCTTACTAAATATATGCTGAGTGAGGCAAAGCATTGCTTAGCCTCATTCTTCAGGAGATAGTCTTCTCCCCCAGTAGATCTCACTGCTTTGATTTAAAGCTGGTGCACATGGAATAGTTGAGTAGAGTTATGGAATGCTGGGGGGCGGGGGTGGAGGGACCACTTGGTGGGATAAGCTTTCCATCCCCTTGTCGCTGGGCAAATAAGCCAACACCAGCAGCTCAGCTGCCCTCATTAGCCACAGGTGCCCTGGCTGCCCCCTCCAGGTAATTCTAATTGGCCCCAATCAGGGAGAGCCGGGCCTGGGCTTTATTAACAGCGACAGCAGCTCCAACCTAGAATTGCAGGTAGAAAGGTCATGTTGGAAACAGTACTTCCAAGCACAGAGTAATTACAGACAGAACTCATTCTGGCTTTTGCGGCTATGCTGAGGAATCTTTATCCAGCCCTACTTTGGGTGCAGCAAGCAGAAGCGGTCTGGATTCCCCGAGGCCTAGAGGGGTGCTGGAGGGTGCGTCGGAAATTCCAGGTAAGGAGGGTGGGCTGTGTTCCTAGACCAGCGGTGGTCATCACGGGCCAAGGGTTTAAAGATGCTGCGTAGGAGAGCCAAGTATACCCCACGCTTTCTTGCAGCCACTTAGGATGTCCGGCTCCTCCGCTGCACCCTGGTGAAGCCTTCCTGACCCTCAGGCAGTGAGTCACTCCGCTCTGTACTCCACAGTTTTGGCTCGTGTCTCTATCACCGGACTCACTGCGCTGTATTTTATTTATTTGCCCAGCCATCTGTCTTCCAAGACAGGCTGCCAACTCCTCGAGGGTACTGACCAAATCTTATTGGTATTTATATTCTTGGCGTATTCGCTAGCACAGAGCCGGGCCCTTGTCAAATATCTATTGAATGACTCTCCAAATGAAGGGAACGGAAGATGTTGGAAATAATAAGCTGAAGCAATGGGCATAAAGTTTTATGGTAGAAATAGCAGCCCAAGGGGTTAAGGGTGGCAGCTGGAGTCAAACTGGTTTAAATTCCAGCTCCACCAGTATGTTAATTAGGGTTAGGTTTGCTTGTAAATGACAGAAAACCCCAGACAATGACGGCTGAAACAAGTTGGGCCTTGGCTTCTCTTCTTTCTCTTCATGTCAGAAGTCTAGAGGTGGTCACCTCAAGATGGCAGAGTTGACTTCCAGGGAGTCTTTGGGTGGAACCCAAGCTCCTTCTACCTTGTGGCTCCGCTGCCTCTATCCTTTGTCATGTGATGGCTCAAGCTGGACCCTCTCTAGGGCGGCTCTTGTAAGTACATTCCACCAGCGGGAAGGAGGAAAGGGGAGGAGGCTCCCAAGTCCAGGAAGTTGCTTTTGCTTAGGTCCTGTTACCCACAATTTAGTCACACGGACGCGCCTAGCTTCAGCAGAGTCTGGAGAATGTAGTGGGTTTTGTTGTTGTTGTTTTTGTTGTTGTTAATGTTTATTTGAAAGAGAGGGATAGCGCAGGTGCGTGTACGAGTAGGAGGAGGGGCAGAGGGCGAGGGAAAGAAGTAGATTCCCAGCCCCGAGTGCAGAGTCCAACGCAGAGCTCGATCCCATGACCCTGAGATGATGACCTGAGCCGAAATCCAGAGTTGGTTGCTTAACTGACTGAGCTCACCCTGGGCGCCCCTGGAGAATATAGTCTTAATTCCAGAAGGCCATGTGCTCAGCTAGTAATCACAGTCTATTATTCTATAAGAAGGTGAAATTGAATTTTAGAGAAAAATAGTGTCTATCATATTTACTTACTGTGTGACTTTGGGGAAGTGAATTAACCTGATTCTCAGTTTCCTCATTCAAGAGTTAAAGGAATGCAAGCAAACACCTTAGCAAAGTGCCTGGCATTTACTAAGCTTTCGGTTAGTACTATTACTCATGGGGCTGGGCCGGTAGGGGGCGCTGTCCTGGGCAGGGAGCTGGCGCACTCAAGTCCGCCTGCCTGAGTCTGAGTCTTAACCGGTACTGCTTACCTGCTCTACGACTTGCGTGGGGTTAGTTACTTGACCTTGCTGAGCCTTGGTTTTCTCACCTATAGAAGAGGGCTAATAATAACTCTTCCTTGGCTTGTGAGAATTGACATATTTTATGTAAGGCAGTTAGCAATCACCTAGCAATCAATTCTCTGTCACTGTTGGCTGCTTCTGTCATTACCAGTCAAGGCAAGCCCTGAGTGACCTTGAGTTGACCATGAAGAGGATAACGGAGAAGATTCCATAGGCTTCTACCCAAAATGCAACTCATTCCAAGGGGGTGGGACCGATTTTGTAACACAGGAGGCAATAATTAA
This sequence comes from Spilogale gracilis, assembly GCA_004023965.1. NCBI lineage: Eukaryota > Metazoa > Chordata > Mammalia > Carnivora > Mephitidae > Spilogale > Spilogale gracilis. The sequence continues at coordinate 41,997 of PITA01002766.1, read as the reverse complement.
TTTGGCCTCCAATGCATTGTGAATTGTCTCCAAATGGAGCTGACTTTAAATGCAACGGGAACATTGCCTTCCTGCTTATTTTCATTTCTCAAAGCAGTCAGCAATTCTCTCATCTGCAGGGTGTTTTTCCCAAAGGGGTCAGGTGAGAAGTTCCAGGATAAGGAGTCCCAAGAAAAAATTTCTGGCCCCAGCAGCACCCGCGGGGCTGTGCCTGGCTGTATTTGGGCTGGGACTTCTGTCCCCTCAGGCAGAAGTTGCAGGGGAGCAGAAAATATGCCAGGATCAGGCCAGACAGACTGCAGCTTGATAAAATGAGCAAAACACACCATTTTTCTTCTGCGCGGGCTCCTGGGATTAGCGGTTGGGTCCCTCGAGGATCCTGTGTGTTTATTCTCGGAAGACCCAGCGCTCGAGGAGTCGGAAGGACTGAAGGCACACAGCTTCCCCACAAGGTAGCTTGTGGTTGGTTCTGCTGCTTGCAGGAGCTGAGTTGGGACCCACTGTTACCCTCTGTGTTCACAGGCTGCTTCCTATCTCCATGTCAGCTGAGTCTCCCTGCGAGACCAGAAAGACTGGGTGGGAGAATGGATTATCGTGGCCCTGCTTTCACCTGCCGTCTCCCAGGTGCCCTCGCACGCAGCCTTCCCTCCAGGCTGACCCCTCCATCAGTTACCATGGTTGTGGGGCAGCTCCTGGGCACCCACCTTCAAATGGAGCCCCTGCTTAAGACCAGAAAACCGCCAGCGAAATGAAGTTCGGCTGCTTTTTGGCAGTATATAAGGAGATTTATCTCTTGAAGCAAAAAGACTGGAAACAACCTAAATGGCCAAGGGGAGAATGGTTGTGCAGATGAAGGTGGTTCTATCCCTTCAAGGGCTAACAAGTGGCCATTTAATATAATGACAAAAATTATGTGCTGACTCAGAAAAACACTTATACCATGATAAAGGAAAATATGAAATCTCATCTTTGCCATGAGCAGAACTGTAAAGATTATCTGCATCTGCACAAGGACAGAAAGGAATACCAAAAGAGGGGGGAAAATGGGCTGGTAAGATTGTGGGTACAATTTTTCCTTTTTAAAATGTATTCTGCTATCGGTTTCTGCTGTTGTTGCACTAAATAGGAAACTCACTTAAAAATCTTGCTTACTGCCCTGATTGTACTTCTATCCCACCCCACAAAAGGAAAAAGAAGCCGAACGGCTGGAGTTTGCGAGTCTGGCTCCTGTGCTTATTTTGATATCAACTTTTCAATCAATATTCTCGGGAAAAGACAGGACTATTTTAGGTTGAAAGCAAACCCCAGATGAACTGGATTCCCTGTTCAATTCTCCTCCCAGTGGGTGGTGACTGATGAAAGCGGCTCCTTAAGGGCCAAATCAATCCCACCTTTGCACTGCGGCTGTAAACAAGGTAGGAGCCTTCAGGGGCTCAGGGTCTGAATTCCGGGCTCAACCTGATGCAGGCATGAGAGGTGGCGCCCATTATTGTGTTGCCCTGAAACAAAGCTGCCAGCTCGAAAGCTCTTGACACTTTGGATTTGATGAGTGAACGGGGGAAATAAAAAAAAATCACCACTTAACAACGACCCAGAATTTCAGGAGCCACTTGAATACCGTTCCTGCCACCAAGCCATTGTGTAAAGCAGAGGGAATCACTCAGCCAACTCTCCAGATGAAGGGGACCCATTGTGACCCACCTCTAGATACCGATGGGTGGGGACATGAGTGACAACAGTGACATCCAGCACTTTACAAACAGGAAGCAAGTGTGTTGGAAAGAACGCAGGGTCTGGACTGGGGAAGTCTGGGTTCAAGCCACAGCTCTGCCACTCATTACCACTTGAGGCTAATAGCATTTTTGTTCCCTCATCAATAAAATGAGGAAAACACTCAACTGCGTTGTTGTGAAGATTAAGGGAGCTCAGCTTGGTCAACTGCTCAGCCCTGTACTACTTGAGTAGGGCTGCCAAAACCAGAGACCATGGACTGGGAGGTTTAAACAACAGAAATTTATTTTCTCATAATTCTGGAGGCTGGAAATCTGAGTTTAAGGTGTCAGATCACTGATTTCTTCTGAGGCCTCCACTTGGTTTATGGATGGCCACCCTCTCCCCTGTATTCAAAGGGTCTTTGCATCGTGTCCTAATCTCTTCTTATAGTGATAACAGTCTTTGGATTAGGGCTCACCTTAATGACCTCATTTTAACTTGATTATCTCTTTAAACCCTGTCTCCAAATAGTCACATTTTGAAGTACTGTGTTTAGGACTTTGACATAGGAATCTGGGGCAGATTCAGCCCATAACAGCATATATTTTTCCGGACTTACTCAGCACCACCTATGATGGGCATTTAGGACACAGTAAGAAACAGCCTTGCTGGCTGTTTTCCCTTATAGCATCAAGAGGCAGAATACCTGGCCAAACCTCTAAGCTTATTCCCTGCTGCTGAGGCGCTGGGATCTTCTGAGGCTCTCCTGCCTCCAGTCTTGTTCAGCAAATAAACAACCTGTCTTCCTTTTGGGTTTGAAATGCTTTTGTGTAGCAAACAAATTGTCAGTACTTCACAGGGGGAAACAGGCGTGAGTGTCTTTTGGAACACCCCATCCAGGTCCTATGAGGAGGTCTCATCAGCTGAAGGATAAACTACCATAAGGGAGGCCTGATTGGTCACCTCTCCTCCAAATTCTTCCGGAAGTATTTCCTTCCCCTGCTCAGAAGGGGCCTCCACAAACATCTGTTGAGGACTTCCTTGGTCTGGGGCTGTGCGGGGAGTGGAAGGAATGTATGGCCTAGGTAGTAAACACAGGCATTGCTGGATCCAGAAGGAGGGCAGAGAGCCTGCAGCACGGTGAGCTGGGAATTCAGGAGCTGTAAGTAAAGAGGAGGAGGGCCTCTGTCAGTAAATCAGGCTGTCTGAGCTCACCACATTATCTTGCTTCTTTGTGGATGTGCCCAGTTTACCAGCCTGCTGACCCCCAGTGGCCCAGCAGCCCACCCTAGCATGCAATCACGCTGGTCTTCCAAGGTGCTGGGAGTGGAGAGGGGGTTCAGCACTCTTCATGGAAACCAGAATTCCAATTTAAGGCCGATAAATATGTCCTCTGTCCAAATATCTAGATTTATTCTAGCAAAGGATCTCATCGTTATCTGCTTCCCATTGTCTCAAATGGAGCTCTTCTCTCTGGCCGCGGTAGCGGACTTCTGTTGTTTTCATCTGCCCTGCTTATCTCCCGCTGTTCCGGGAAATAAAACCACAGCTTCCTTTGAGGAACCCATTGCATGTGGTCAGTCAGAGCTGACGTCCCCTCCCTAGACTTGTCCTCAGCCTGGCCAATGACGACAGGCCCCCTGTATTCGACACAGTGATCCGTAGGATCCCTACCGGGTTAGGCTCAGGACTGAAGCACAGCCAATCAGAGGCCGCTTCAGGCGTTGTTATGGCAGCCCGGGGAGAGGCGCTCTGCCTTCTTCCGGGACAACGAACCCTGCGGGGAATTTTGGAGCTGCGTGGAGTTGACTTCCCCAAGACACAGGCACAGAGGAAATCTCATCTCTGGAGTAAACGAAGCCAACGTGCAAAGAGAAACAGCTGAGAGATGGAACGCTACAGCAAACCTTAAAGACAGTGTATCTCGTCTTCTGCTTAGGCTCCTTAGGGCTGGGGCGCTGACACTGGGCAAACGGAAGAATCCAGGCTGGTGCCACAGGGTTTGTAGAAGCCTCCTTGGAGAAGTCAGCCTATCGTGTTGCCCCTTAGCTGGAGACCTGACTCTAGTAAAACTAACTATGGGCGGAGCATGGAGACCAAATTCACCCCAGGATTATCTCACCAGGGACAAGAACCATGTATATTTGGGTTTGGTTTGTGACTGGGGCTCCAGATCCATGGAGGAGAATGCCATTTCCAATTTTCACTTTCATTTAGGTTTGCAAAATGAGAGCCTGTTCTGACTGCAAGGCCTTAATGAAGCTTTTCTAACTCAATTTTCAGAGGTAATAGAGTCACCCTTGAACACTTGATCTGCAGGATCCTCTGTTTCCTTTTCCACATTTCTTCTCCTCCCCTGAATGAGCCGGACAACTTGGGGTTCTCTCCTTGCTCTGTGACACATCATGAGGGTTTACACAAAAGCCCAGCTATTATTCTTCCTTTAATGTTTTTATTTGTGTTATTGTCCAATTGCATCTTCTTTAAAGGTTGCTTCTTGCCCTTTCTTTGAAGCAGATTAAAAAAAGTGGCTACCTATCTTTTGCCCTCTCTGTATAAAAAGCCTTGTATTATTGATGAAGGTCTATATTCCAGCAGCCTCACCGGCTTCTGTGGGTCAAGAGCTGGTACTTGTCTCCAGGCTGTGTGCAGCCTCTAGGCCCACAGTGATATGAATACAAAGCAGTCTTCACTCCAAGGGTTGAGTACACAGGCCTGAACTCATGAGCAGCCTCTCTGATGCAGTGAGAAGAGGTCTGCTCTCTGCGTTAGCTTCCGGATTCTTGCGAACCCAGAGAAGCAACACCAGGAAGGTGGCCCATGGGACAACCTTGATAATCCCCAGCTATCCCTGCAGTGATAACTCAACCACAAAGCCAGCCGCCATCCCCAGTGGGGTGGCAGTTGAGGGGCTGTATCAATTTTATTTATTATTTTTATTTATTTTATTATTTCTTTCAGAAACACCTGCTTAGTTTATGCTAGATTTGGTAGTTTTGTTGATTGCATTTGTTAAGATAATTTTGTTCCCATGTGTCTTACAAGCACTGGGACTGAAGTAAAAAGCTATCATCTGGCTTATTGTAGTAGTTATTCCCAGGCATTACAGCGAACAGAGCAAAATACTTATAAAATTCTTCACCTGAGCCCGTTGGGCCTAGAAACAGAGGTTAAAATCCTTTTCTAGTCCTACTGTGAGTTAAATTCTTTTTTTTTTTTAAGATTTTATTTATTTATTTGACAGAGAGAGAGATCACAAATAGGCAGAGAAGCAGGCAGAGAGAGAGAGGAGGAAGCAAGGCTCCCTGCCAAGCAGAGAGCCCAACACAGGCCTCAATCCCAAGACCCTGAGATCATGACCTGAGCTGAAGGCAGAGGCTTTAACCCACTGAGCCACCCAGGCACCCCGTGAGTTAAATTCTTGACTAGATCTGAGTTATCAGCACATCACTAAAATGTCCCTCAGCAAGAGTGAGATACTGCTGAAGTTTTGACTCTTACATCCTAAAGCAAAAGCCCTTTTGAATTGTTTTGCCATGTATAAGGAAGCTAGTGTGGAGGGAGCAGGCATGGGAGGGTTAGGGATTGCCGCTAATCCTGATTTTTCAGCTTTGAGACTCTTGTAGCCTTAAAGAATCCATTTTCCTATTCTCTTCAGTTACAGAATTCCTATCAGAGTCAGAAGCAGGACTGGGCAGGGATGCCTGGGTGGCTCTGTTGGTTAAGCATCTGCCTTCGGCTCAGGTCATGATCCTGGAGACCTGGGATCGAGCCCTGCATTGGGCTCCCTGCTCCGTGGGAAGCCTGCTTCTCCCTCTCATCCACCTCCCCCCCGCCCCCGCTTGTGTTCCCTCTCTAGTTGTGTTTCTCTCTGTCAAATAAATAAATAAAATCTTAAAAAAAAAAAAGGACTGGGCAAAGGGAAGTAAGCAGAATAACACGGTAATCCTGAGCTCACCTGGGAGGTCTGCTGCAGGGTGTGGCCGGTGCCCAGGCCCAAGAGTTTGCTCAGGTGAAGAGATTCGTGTCAGCTTGTGGACTTGTCAGCATGGGAGGAGGCGTCGGTGCTGCCTTTCCAAGCATAAGGACTTGCGTTACCGGATTAGGCTTTCCAGTTCTGTCGCAGCAGCAATGAGGCCAGGGGCAGCCAAAGTGCAAAGCAGTGTGGTGTGTGTTCTTGAAAATCTTGCTTATCTTTTCCCATATCGTGACACTGTTCATCTTTCTTTTTGTTTTACTGCAGGGAGGTGTCTTGGGAGTATGTCGCTTCCCTTTACCTGCATGACCAACTTGGGCGGGGATTTGAACACAGATTGGCCTTGGGCCGCTTTCTCATCTTGAGGATCCCTCTCTTTCTTCTTTCATGCTGCTTTTTAGTTCTTGCCCGGGGCCCATGGCAGATGCTGGGCAAGCCAGGAAAAGAAGTCCCCTCTGGGCAGGTGCAGTATGTGCTGGGCTGCAAGGCTGGATGAACAGATAAGGATTGCGTTTGGGCCCCTCGTTTGGTCCCTCAGGTGGTGCTCTTGTGCAGCGAACACCTTGTACAGCTGAACGTGGCGGCCGTTAACGCTTTCCATTTTCTGCTCCGTAAGCTGCAGAAACCCTTTGCAGAGCAAGGAGAGGTGTAGAATGAATACATGCATGCATGCAGATGACATATCTGGGGAGGCTGCTAAATTGAGAGGAGCAGGTGGTCCTGGCGTGAAAGTGTCGTGTACACCTGGTGGGGGCGGGGCACAGTTCTGGAGGAGGTGGCTTGAGCAGTGCAGATAAGCTCAGCAGGGTGAACTTCCAGAGCAAGGGTGAGCACAGGCCTTGGTAGGAATTCAGCATGAATTTTGGGAGATCTGGGTGTGAAGACCTGGGAGCAGGGAGGGAGATGTGATTGGAGGCTGCCGGTGGCAGCTGGAATAGATGACACGAGCAGAGCCAGCACCTTGGGAGCAGTAGGAGCAGGAGGACGGAAAGGAGAGGTGAGGAGGAGGATCATAACTGGGCATTTCCCAAGGTCTGGGGGATGCATTTTGTCTGTGCCGACTTTATTACAACTCCTTCCCTCCTCTACTGGGTAAACATTCACTTCGCTGTTTCTGTATGTCGGGCACCATGATACTGAGATCATGCAGGTGACCGTGATAATGAGCGTTCGTCTGATAGATGGTCTTGGCAGCCCAGAGTGGGCTAGGGAGTTACAAGTGGGGAAGAGTGAGGGATGGCGCCATATTTGCGTTTTGAGCAACTGTATGTGTAAGAGTGTTCTTTCCTGGGACATGGAACACAGGTGCCACAGACCAGAGATGGGAAATACAAAGGAAGCCAGTCTGGTGGAGGTGATGATGGGAGTGGAACATGGGGTGCGTTTGCATTTGAGGTGGGAAACCAGAGAACGGCCAGTGGATAGACATGACCCAAGAAGGCAAGCTTTATGCTTCTCAAAGGACGTTTTGCCTACTTTGTCCAATTCTGCCTACAGAGCCCCTACAAGAGGGCCTAGCACACATGAGCTGCTTGACAGATATGTGTGTAAGGGGTGTGTCATTCAGATGTGGGGTGCCCCCATGGAAGGCCCCAATTTTTGCCTCACCCTGACCTTGATACTGTACTTAGTACTTCATTGGGCAGTGTGTAAAAGATATTTATTATTATATATTAATGATAAACAGGTAGTATGTTAGTTTTATTAATGAATCTACACTATATGTTATATTCATAATAAGTATCCTATATAAATAGATAAAATGCCGAAGATTTCCAGGGGAATCAGGGAATATTCATGAGCTTGCTTACCTAGAGTGGAAACAGATTTTTCTTCTCTCCTGCCTCCTCTTTCCTTTTTCCGGGGAGACCTCTGACCTCTCCCATGAACTGAGCTTCTCATCTTTGGCTCCCTGCCTGTGTTCTCCAGGGAGTAGGACAAAGTCCCAGTGTCATGCCCAGCAGGTGGTCCTCCAGGTTTTTCTAGATGGCACCGGGTTCATCAGGAGAATGGAGGCGCTCCGAAGCCCAGGCAGGGTCTGGGCCAGAAAGCCAGATTTGGGAGTCAGGGCTGGGAGTAGGGGTGGCGAGTGAGGAGGCCGACTGAGAGAAGGAGCTGAGGTGCACAGTCTGTGAAGGTGGAGGAGAGGGGGGAAAGGGGAGGTGGTGGAGAGCGAGGGCTTGGGTGGCCAGCTTCCTGGACACTGTGTCTGCCCATCACTGCAGTCTCCGCTGAGCTCACAGTATCAGGAACAGAACAGGCAATAAATAGTTTCTGAATGACGAGAGTTCCTGTAATTCCCATCAGAATAGAACCCCTGCTCCAGTAAATGGAACATAATTTCAGTTTCTAGAACATTCTATATTCTTTTTTTTTTTTTTAATATGCTTTTATCCATGCATCCATGCTCCCATCTAGTCACTCACCACACCTGTTTCCAAAGCTGTTCTCACATTTTAGGTTTTTGTTAGGTAGGGCAGCACTCCACCAAAATATGCAGGTACCAAAAACATGCGGTTTTAAAGTCCCCATGTCACCTACCAGACTGACAGTTCTTTGAGGGCGGGGACTGAGTTTTGGCCTCTGTCTTACCCTGAAGTTCCCAGCCTGACTTGAAGCTGATACTGCCCGGGATGCAGCAGGTATAGGCCTGCCCCTGCGCTCAGACAACCAGCTCAGGAGCAGCTACCAAAGAGGCACCCCTGCAGAGAGGCAGAGATCAGAAACAAAGGGCAACATAATGGCTCCGTGCAAACCCTGCGGGGAATTTAACCGCTTCCAAGAAAAGGCTTCAGGGAAGACCGGTCTAGCGGTCTAGCGGGGATGGAACCAAGCCCAGGATTCCCATTTGGACGCTGCCTTTTAAAGGACTCATTTTACTATTGGCTACTGCCCACCAAATGTAATTTCAGGGGCTTCACAGAAAAGAAGTTCCTTCCCTCCTCCTCCCGCCATACATCCCCGAACCTTCTCTCAGATTTCCTCACCCATCGCCTCCAAGCACTTCGCAGTTATAAATTGATTTCTTATATGTACGGCTTTTGGGCTCCTGGAAAATATAAATATCTCTGGGAGGGATACACTCTAGGCCTTGTCTTCTGCTGCCTCGGGCAGTTTTACAAGAAAAAAAAAAAAGAGGATGGGGTGCCTGGGTGGCTCAGTTGGTTAAACAACTGCCTTCGGCTCAGGTCATGATCCCGGAGACCCGGGATCGAGTCCCACATCGGGCTCCCTGCTCGGCGGGAAGCCTGCTTCTCCCTCTCTCACTCCCCCTGCTTGTGTTCCCTCTCTGGCTGTGTTTCTCTCTGTCAAATAAATAAAAAAATCTTAAAAAAAAAAAAGAGGAAACCACTGCAAGGATGTTTAGAGGAGAGAAGAGAAAAGATAGTGGCTAGAAGGGATGGCAGCACCAGGGAGCGAAAACAGCTGGGAATTTGGGGATTTCAGAATAGCCGGTGTTCGGCCCGTGATTCTGGGGGAGGCTGGCTGAGTGCGGCCACCTGCTCTGGGGTTTTTTGGCATTGACTTTGCCTGTTGGTCAGTTAACCATCAGTGACTTCACCCCGTTAGCAAAGACTAGGGCAGGCAGCACTAGGGGCCATGGACAGTCAGAGGGATCCGGACAAGGACCAAACATCTGTCACTCCAGGGATCTAGGTCAAGCTCAAAGCTGCCCTCCCTTTGGGCCATCTGGCAGATAGGCAAGTGCATAGGCTTTGTAGTGGGACAAAGTAGAGTCCAACCACGCCCTGCTCCTCACTACCGTGGGGCCTTGGACAAGTTTACTACCCTTTCCAAACTGTAACTTCCCCCCCTGTAAAGTGAGGATCATCATACTTAGCCCAGAGGGTTGCTATGAGAATAAATGAGAAAGGGTTTGTAGCAAGCCTAGTGCAGGCGCTGGGATGCGGGAGATGCGCAAAGACAGCTGTCCCCGCCCCCTTCCCTCTTGGCTCCAATTTCTTGCATTTCGTTAGTCAGATTTTCCTAGAACATTTCTGACTGTGAAACCATTCAGTACTGAAAATCCTCAAGGAGGGGTGAAATGTGTAACAAGGAATTTCTAGGGACATGAAAGTCATATCATCTTTGTATGCTCGCGTAGCTATCAATTCATTTTAGCGAAAAGCAGGCTAGCGTACCGGAGCCGATACGACCCGCTTTCCTTGGCTTCTCCAGGTTGAATTTGACTAAGAGCAGGACAATGAGTCTAATATTTGTCCTTGGACACTAAAGAAGACAAAGCAGCCAACTATTTAATGCTGGGGCTCTGAGCCCTAAGATGGAGCCTTCTGGGTGACCTTGCGGAGCTGGATCCCAGCCTGATGTGGCCCCGCGGGGTCAGCAGCACCGGAGCTCCAAAGGCCAGTCTGGGGACTGGTCATCAGAGCAGCCGAGTGGCACATGCAAAATCAGCTGACCCTAGACCACTATACCAGACACATGCATGCTGCCTGGGGACTCCCTGGCACAGCTGTTGGGAGCACCGTCCCTGACATGGGCCCAGTGCAACTCAGTAGATAGGTGCTGAGAGCCCAGTGTGTGCAGGGCGGTGTTAGACGAGGAGAGGCAGAGACAGGATACGGCACTGTCCGTCTCCACCCTCCTGAATCATTAAATGCAATCCATGCCAGGGATTCTTAACCTTTTTGGTGCCTTTGGAAATCACAGGAGGTGTGGACCTCTTCTCAGAATGATATTGTCAAATGCATAAAATGTGATAAGCTAACACAGGAAACCAATGAGATCAAAGCACATGGGGGTCTCATGCACTCGTGGAGGAATGCATTATCGCTAACATAGAGGGGTGAGCAGAGCATGATGGTGGCGGGTGTCTGGAAACTTTGCAAGGGGAGACGCTGAGGACTTCCAAGGACCCAGCGGGGGAAAGCATTCCACGCAGAGGGAACAGCATGAGCAAATAGTTGGAAACAAAGGAATGCAGGTGTGTTAAGGAAACAAAATAATCAAGTGAGGCAGGAAACACTGAGCACCGGTAACTCAGTTTGCTCTCTGTCTCTTAGAGTAGCAAGGGTGGACCAAATTTGCAGTGAATCACCTGTCCTCCTCTCAGTCAGTCCACGAGTAATGGGAAAGTCAGCCTTCAGCATCTCTCACCTAGCAGCCATCTGCTAAGGAAGTTCAGAAAGCAGATGGTGCGGAGGCAGACAAACTTGGGAGGAAGGTATCTTGCAGCAGCTCCGTTTTGCCCAGGACAGCTGTGCTGGGAGCTCTGACGTGCAGAGACAGGTAGCTGACCACCGGCAGCTGATAGCTCCCCCGATGATGCTCATTCACCAGCTGGCCACCGCTCCTCTGCTGGAACAAGTTTCTGGAAGAATTGTCCGAAGGGAACGATTTATCGCATTGTTGCTTCCGTAAGCATATCAGCCCTGTGTTAGTTATCTCAGGTTCTAGTGGAGACCAGAGTCTGTCCCCCGATTTGGCTTGTGCCTGGACTGGGGCCATCCCAGAACCTAGGTGAGCCCGGAATGGCCACAGCCTGGGTGAGCCGGTGGGCCAGCCCCAGCTGCTGGAGCTGCCTGAGGCAGTCTAGGTCCGGAAGCCCGAAGGCCGGTTTGGTTCAGACGCGATGGGCTGGTCAGCAGGAAAGGGTAATTTTGAGGTCTGCCGATGGGCTGGCCTCGGACACCAGGCTGCCGGGCTGCCACAGGTCATGTTTATGAAGCCCCTTGGTGCTGTGATAAGGACTTTCCTCTCATTCTGCACTAAGGCCTCAGTAAAGTCAGACATTCGGGTAAGGAAGCAGGTTGAGAGAGCTTCTGTCAGTGTTCAGAGGCACACAGCTAGTGAGGAGCTGGTAGAGTCAGCCCAGAGGCTGGGCCTCTCTGCCACCGTCTCTGTGCCTGTCACACACAAGTGTGCATGAATGCAACACAACCAAAACACAGAACCTGGGTGTCACTGATCTTGGCAGTTGCTGGGGGTCAGGATCTGGAGAGGGAAGCCAGGACATTGGAGAAATTTCATGGGTGTAGGGAGAAGGTCATGCATGCAGGCTTGAATCACAGGCTGTGATTTCCAGCAAGTCATTTAATTTCCCAGGTGCCTGAGTGGCTCAGTTGATTAAGGGGCTGCCTTTGGCTCAGGTCATGATCTAAGGTCCTGGGGTGGAGCCCTGTGTCGGGCCCCCTCTCCTTCTGCCCCTCCCAGCTTGTGCTCTCCCTCTCAAATAAATAAATAGAATCTTAAAAATAAGAGGCGCCTGGGCGGCTCGGTCGTTAAACCTCTGCCTTCAGTTCAGGTCATGATCCCGGAGTTCCAGGATAGAACCCCATACGGAGCTCCCTGCTCGGTGGGAAGCCTGCTTCTCCCTCTCTCACTCCTCCTGCTTGTGTTCCCTCCCCCACTGTGTCTCCCTCTGTCAAATAAATAAATAAAATATTAAAAGGAAATCTTAAAAATAAAACCAAAAATCATTTAATTTCTCAGAGCCTGCCCTCTAACTTATAAAATGAGGATGATAATGCCGACTTCACCTCTTGGCTATAAGGATTAAATGAGATGACATAAATAGAGCAGTCTAATAGAGGGCTCCATAAACTGTAGGTGCTCAATAAATATACATTTTCACCCTTTTCTCCTTCAGATGAATTTTTAGAGGCTGTATAGATTTTTGCAGCTTTATGTAAATTTATGTGAAGTGACATTCAGTGAAATCGCTCATCTGTACGATCCCTTAATGCTATCTGCGGCTTCAGTAAAATTGAAATTTAAATCATACATTTTGTTTAATGGTACAACTTAGATGTCAGGGGAAAAAAGAGGGAAAAACATTCTGTATTAAGAAGAAAGGATCTTAGTGCTAAAAATAACTATTTGAGGGGGAAAGAGCTTTTTGTTCAATGGGCTCTTGTCCTTACCAAAAAAAAAAAAAGATGAAATTTTAATCCAAAGATTTAGATTCAAATCAGGTTTTGAAAGAACACATAACTTCTGCCCTTTCATTTTAAAATTCTTTTGTCTTATGAGTTTTTCTTACTATTTCTCATGTATCTTATTTTTTTTTGTTTGTCTTATCCTACTATATGAGACTATTAAAGGTTAAGTGTAATGATTAATATTAATTATAAAGCAGAACCATTGGATAATCCTGGAAAAGTGATTTTGGGCTTTGAATTTAAAGTATTATTTTATTTTATGTTTTAAAGATTGTATTTATTTATTTGACAGAGAGAGACAAGGGAAACACAAGCAGGAGGAGTGGGAATGGGAGAAGGAGGCTCCCCACTGAACAGGGAACCCTTAAGTATTTTTTTAAAAAGATGCCATCTACATGTTTTTAAGTAATTTTTTTCAAACTGATAATGGATTTGATGTAATAAAAATAACAGCTGTAAAAAAAAGCATCGGAAGTACAGAAAACTGTAAAGAAAGTAAAAATTGTCCCAAATCCTACTACCCTGATGGAAGGATAGATGACCAAATTTTATTGATTTATGGAAGCATTTTGTATGTTGATGATATTAACCTTATATGGATCATATATATTTTCATAATTTGCCCACTCTCACCTAAGTTTTTAAGTGTATGTTTCTTTTTGGTGAGGAGATGTGATTTTTATATTGCAATATCTACTAGTTCTTTCTAATCTGAGTTTTTTTTAATGTCATAAAGTTTTTTCCATTCCCAAATTATAAAAATTTTTACTTATTTTGTACTGTTTTTATGGTTTTGTTTTTTACATGAACTTTTAAAATGATATTTCTGGATTTTATTTTGATATAAAAAATGAGATTTGGATTAGGTTTACTTTTTCCAAAAGACCTGTTTTTCAACACCAGTTATTGAATAATCTATCTTTTCTTTGATCTGAAAAAATGTTAATTTTAGAATGTACTTTATTCCCTTGAAGCTACATATGCGTTTTACACTTTTTTTAAAAGATTTTATTTATTTATTTGACAGAGAGATCACAAGTAGGCAGAGAGGCAGGCAGAGAGAGAGGAGGAAGCAGGCTCCCTGCTGAGCAGAGAGCCGGATGTGGGGCTTGATCCCAGGACCCTGAGATCATGACCTGAACCGAAGGCAGAGGCTTAACCCATTGAGCCACCCAGGCACCTGCATTTTATACTCTTGATCTGTCTATGATCAGGCGGATCTAATCTGACTGCTTTAATAGCTGGGATTCTTAAGTATCTGTTTAAGTCAGTGTTGTGTATTATTTTTGAAAAAAATTCATAAAACCAATGTCTTCTATGAACAAAGCACTTTATGAAACAATATTTTAAAATGTTCCATATAGAAAGGAAGAAAGGAAGAGCATGAAGGAGGACGGATGGGAAGGGAGAAAAAAGAAGAAAAGAGCAGAAATGGGGAAGAATATTTCTTTTTCTGTGATTCAAGCCTTGAGTGTTGAAAGGGCTGCTTTTAGCAATTCTGTATCAGAATTTCTAACTGAAACTGGCTTAATGTAAAATTAAAACAAGGGAAGAAAGACAAATATTCTTTAAGTAGTAATATTATTGTTGAAGAATTGGCACGACTCCTCCTTGAAGAAAATTGTCCCCTTTGAAAATGAAGGAATTCGGTTCTACGCAAGAGTGGCGGGGGTGGGGGGGGGATTGAACCACAAACGAGAGTCATTTGGGAGGTCATTCTCCTCCCAGGAGTTGCAGGCCAGAGAATGTGGGGACCAGTCCCAGTTTCAATTACTCTTGGCCAGCCTTGAGTGTTTGGACAGAGAAGTCATTCTGTAGTCAACTGACCGTGTAGGACCTCACCTCCAGCGGACACAATGGAGACCCAAGCTCACCCGAGCTCCCGGAAGCTAGTTGTGTGCAGCCGGGAGCCCAGAGGTGTGGGAGCCCAGAGGTATGGGAGCCCAGAGGTGTGTAAGAGATGCCAACTGTTCTGTCAGCATGGCCAAAAGGACCTGAGCGCCATATATGAATAATTTACGCAGCAAGCAGCCTCACCGGTCCCTCCCTGAACACTGGTTTATCTTCTGAAGTAATGAAGGGGAAACCTTTGCTTCCTAACTTATTTTCTGCTAACTCAGAAATATCAAAACTGAATGCATTTCCCCTCTCTGTGAAACAGAGGCTCTGCGGAGTGCATTGGCCATAGTTAAGCCTCTGCCTGGGGACGCAGTCCTGATTTTTTAGCAGTTATTAAAGGGAAGCTGTACTTGGATGAGAAGAACTCTTGATTTGGAATCAGAAGACCTGGGCTTGAGACTCAGGTCCACTGTGGAATATCTGTGAACGTGGACAAGTCACAAATCATTTCCTGAGATGTTTTATTTATTGACTTATTTATTTTTACCAGAGAAGAGGCAGTATAGAACTTGTCCCACCTGCTTCACACACCAGAGTGAGAGCCGTTCATTCAGTCCGTTTCTACTGAGTGCTCATGTGTGCCAGGCTCAGGCATAGACCCTGGGGGGTGCAACTGCGTGAGACGGGCAGGGTCTCCATCCTGATGGGGACTATAGTCAAACAGAGAAGACACGCTCAATGAATGAGCAGAGGTGAATGGAAGAATGATGACTATGGAAAGAGATTCTGTAATGTTCAAAGAGTGCTATAAAGTATAGAGCTTTATGTAAATGAGAAGTGTGCAGATGGTAAAAGAACTATACGTCATGCTGTTCATAATTATCTATGAGGTGGGACAGCAAAGGACTTTAATTTTCTGAGCTATGTATTTATATATTATTTAAATGTTTTACAACCAGCCTATATGACTTCGTGTTTATAAAGATTAAAGGCATTAAAAGTTATATAGGAAAAAAACAGAGAATAGTATCCAAATGTGTTCAAGAATATGAAGATATTGATTTTGGCCTTGAGCTTTCATGTCGCCATTTATTTATATATTTTTTTGCCGTGGTGAGTCCAGAAAGGTAAAGAGCGAAGTATTTGGACAGAAACCAGGAGTGGGCAGCCCCTCAGCTTCAGATCCGCTGGTCTGCGGCAGCAAATGTGACGCTGTCCTGGGCGGCAGGTGCAGCCCCATGGGCTGAATGGAGTGCCCGCTGCAGACCTCCCAGCATCCTCCCGGACCAAGACCGGCAAGGTCTGACGTCACAGGAATGGCCGCGAGTTCATTCTAACCGGAGAGGGGATGGAAATGACGGTACGGGCAGCAAACCATAAATGCAACGGCCGTTTTCCACGGAGAACTGGCTTGATTGCAGAGGGCTGGATGTGGAGCCTTCTCCCCTGTTCGTAAAGCACCTTTTGTTTAGGGGTAGCTAAGGTCAGCAAGGTCACCCTGAAAAGCCGGGAGGGAGCTCCTTGCACCCTCCGTTCCCTCTCCCACCTGCGCCGTGGTCAGCCCTTGTGAAAGGCACGCAGTTCAGAAGCCACTGCCCTTTGTTTGAAGATGAGTCAGCCTGGGCTTTCCCCTTCATTTTCTTTTTCTGGCTCCAAATAGGTCTGTGCATACACAGCAGATGGCTTTCTGACGAGGCTCAAATTCATCCCGTCTTTGGGGAGAAAACTACAGCGAGAAGGACTGCTATTCCAATCTGATAAGGTTTTCTATTTTCAGCTAGAGAAATGAGTGTCTAAGTAGAGAAGGAAAAAAAAAAGAATAGGAAAGTGAAAGGAACAAAAGCAGTCAGTGCTTTATTTGAGAGAAGGATTTGGGGAGTTTTCAATTCTGTAGATCTTGTAGACCACATCCTGGTCTCCCCGTGGCTCAGAAGCCCTTGGGAAGGCAGTTCCAAACAGTAAAATACATGCCTGAAATACACAACTGCAAGACAGTGTTTACCTCTGAGGCAGGCTGGGAGGGGTCACAATTGGGAAGCCTTCAACAGTTTCTGTAACTTTTTTTCCTTAACATTTTTTTTTCTTTAAAAATTAAATGGGCACAGTGGGTACCCAAGCATTGTTAGTTATTAAGAACAGGATTCTGGGGGCACCTGGGTGGCTCAGTTCATTAAGTAGTGAACGCTTGATCTCAGCTCAGGTCTTAATTTCAGGGTCATGAATTCAAGCCCCATGCTGGGCTTCATGCGGGGCATGGAGCCTACTTAAAAACAAAACAAAACAAAATAAAAAAATAGGACTGTGGAACAAGTCTGCTGGGGTTAGGCTACGAGATCTTTTCCTTACAAGTTAGATAACCTTAGCAAGTTCACTAACTGCTCTGTGCCTTGGCTTTCCCATCTTTAAAATGGGGATTAATAGGGGCATCTGGGTGGCTCAGTCAGTTAGCATTTGCCTTCTGCTCAGGTCATGGTCCCCGGGTCCTGGGATCGAGCCCTGCATTGGGCTCCCTGCTCACTGGGGAGCCTGCTTCTCCCTCTCCCTCTCCCGCTCCCGCTCCCGCTCCCTCTCCCTCTGTGATCTCTCTTGCTCTTACTCTCTTTCAAATAAACAAATGGGATCTTTAAAAAAATGGAGATGAATGAGAGCGGCCATCTTCTGGAGTGGTGGTGAAGATTAAATGAGTTCATTTATTCATTCATTCATCTGACAAGTATTTATTGAGTGCCTGCCATGTTCCAGGGGCTGTTCCAGATGCCAGGATAGCTAGCAATGATCAAAGAGTGCAAAAACCTATGTCCTCTGGGAGTGTCTATTCTAGAGAAGGAGAAATAAGAAGCTAAATAATGAAATATATAGTATGTTAGGGATGAACACTAAGGAGAAAAAAATAAAGCCAATAAGATAGTAAAGGTCAATATTGTCATTTTGTCATATAGGGTGGCTGAAGAAGGCCTCGCTGAGAAGGGGACATTTGGGTAAAGCTCAAAGCCGGTGATTACCATTAAGTCTCAAGAAGAATACCTGGCACTTTATTCGTTTGTTTTATTTTTTTTTTTAAGATTTTATTTATTGTCAGAGGAAGAGAGAGAGAATGAGCATGCAAGTAGAGGGAGAAGCAGGCTCGCTGGGACTTGATCCCAAGACCCGGGTATCATGACCCGAGCCAAAGGCAGATGCTTAACCGACTGAGCCCTCCTGTTATTACTTTTTTTAAAGATTTATTTATCTGAGGAGGGTAGGGGCCGAGGGAGAGGGAGAGAGAGAATCTCCAAGTAGACTCCCCAAAGAGTATGGAGCCCGATGTGGGCCTTGATCTCTTTACTCTGAGATCACGATCTGAGCCGAAATCAAGAGTCAGATGCTCAACAGACTAAGATACCCTGTTAGCTCTTATTTTTATTATCTGTATTTGAAATATATTTCATTTGGTATGTTAATATTAAAACTTGCTTAATCACCAAGAGGAAGGTTATATGGACGTACAGAAATGACTGGAAGAGACAGCAGAACCTCTGTAATGTTTTGGGAATGTTAGTCAGGGAACCCTTCATTTTATCAAGAAATCTTGCTACCAGGTGATACTGACCCATAGAGGGGAAAAAAGTCAGCCCCCAAGCCAACGACTTGAAGGTAATTTATATTTTAAAGAGAAAGACTTAAAAAGAAGTCAATCACCTTCCTTTAAAATTGCAAACAGAAAACTATTAAATATATACGACTGGAAATGGGCGGCCATTCAAGATATAAAACAAAACTGTAAATGGAGGAAGAATTCTGTATTATAACCACGAGAGAAGAGGGAAAGAGGAGTGGAAAAGCTAATGAGAGGGAAAAATTAAAAGGAGAATGAAATTGGTACAGAGTAAGGAACGGAAATGAACAAGCGACACATATAGGTAGAGAAAGAGGATACGAAATCACAGAAACACTCACAAAAAGAGCAAGAAACAGGCCCAGAGCGAATTTCACAGAGTTTAACCTCCATTGTTTTGGCTCTTATGAGGTTATCACTAAAAACTAAAATTAAGGGGCGCCTGGGTGGCTCAGTTGGCTAAGCCACTGCCTTCGGCTCAGTTCATGATCCCAGAGACCTGGGCTCGAGCCCCACATCGGGCTCCCTGCTCGGTGGGAGGCCCGCTTTCCCCTCTCTCACTCCCCCTGCTTGTGCTCCCTCTCTGGCTGTGTTTCTCTCTGTCAAGTAAATAAATGGAATCTTTTTTTTTTTTTTTAAAGATTTTATTTATTTGACAGAGAGAAACACAGCCAGAGAGGGAGCACAAGCAGGGGGAGTGAGAGAGGGAGAAACAGGCTTCCTGCCGAGCAGGGAGCCCGATGTGGGGCTCGAGCCCGGGTCTCCGGGATCATGAACTGAGCCGAAGGCAGTGGCTTAGCCAACTGAGCCACCCAGGCGCCACCATAAATAAATAAAATCTTTAAAAAAAACAAAACAAACAAAAAAGCAAAAACAAAAAACTAAAATTACTGCTGTGTTTCTATAACTTTAAGTATTAATAGGTGCAGTGTTAGTGGTATTTTCTTTACTGCAAGGATACATGGAATTAAGGGCACAGGGCCCCCCTCCTCCCATCCTTGAGGAAGATCCTCAGGCTTGCTTGCTGTTGGGCTTTAAGTGTGCTAGAATGTCCTCGAGGGTTCCACATGTGTCTGGAACCAGGAGAAGGTGAGCCCACTAGGGACCAAGCCAACAGGACCTCTCTCCCCACCCCCAAACATGCTCCAGTCAAGAGACAGTAAAAAATGGAGCAGTTTGAGCATATTAGCCTGCAAAGTTTTGGCAAGAGAGATTCTATCTATACATAGCACTTGCCTTGTTTTTTAAGCAAGCTCTCTTTTCTACTGAGAGTAGACCAATAAAATCTTAGGCAGGTTTAGTCATGCAATTGCCTAAGAGATTCTGAAATACAGACTACTAAGACTAAGGCCCAAATATTCATCCTACCAACCAGTAGAGGAGCAGAGAGAATGTCAAAACATAAGCTGCAGAGATAAAACAGGGGGGAAAGCAAAGGGACCAGCATTCTGATGAAGCGTCCCATATAGAAGAGCCAAAATGGAAATTCAGGCTAAATGAAAAATGCAAAACATTATTGGAAGAGAGCCCTGTGGAGTGTTTCAGGAGGACGTTCTGATCCTGGTTCGGTGAGCTCAGAGCAGACGCTGGTTCCCTGAGGCCCAGAGGAGCCGTGTGTAGGGAATGGCAACCAAACAGAATTGAGGAGCATCCTTCAAGGAGGAACGATGCCAGAAAAAGTGGAGCACCAGGGGAAGTGGCGGGCTCTCAGGGACAGAGAAGGGAGCCCTCCCATAGAGCTCTGGCCGAATAGAAAACGGACCCCCATCCAACATGAGCAGTTCTTGTTGGATGGGCGAACAGGCCCATGTTTTTGTGTTTTATCTTAAGGCATAAGTAATGTAGGCAAAATGGGACTTGTAGGATGAGGTTAAGCAAATTATGGCACATCTATATGGAAGCTATTATGTAGTCATTAAAAATACAAACAGTATATGGGCACTCCCAGTTAAAGGCGGTAAGTCAAACTTGTGTATTTATACCTCCTCCCTTGGGAAGCCCTACAAAATCACGTTAAATGATCAAGAGGGCAAAAGTCCATAAAGGTAAGGAACAGGAGAGGAGACCAGAGTACCTAAGAAATGGCCTACAATTTTAGAAGCTTGAAAGCAACAGATGAGCAGTAACTGACTTGACTCCAAAAAGATGACTGCTACGGGCCTGGAGGGCGGGGGCCGAGGGAACTAGAAGCAAGCCCATCCGTTCCTCAGAACCTCCGCAAGTCTCAGGATGCTGAAGCTGGGAATGGGTGAAGCTGAAAAAAGTAGCATGGTTGAGAGTTTATAAAAATGCTCTAGACCCCCCTGAGATGACCTTTTGCCGGCCAAAGGTCTGTTCCTTTCCCTTCGTCTCACTCCACAGAAGCCCAGAGGGTCCCTCCCAAGAGGAGCTGAGTAGCACCCATGCTGCAGACCATAGCTGTGAGATTGTAGAGCATGAAGAAAGGGGATGGTGGGAAGGACAGCAGAAATGAATCCGTCTTGGCTTAAAATCTGTTGCCCAAGGTAAGGGGGCCCAAGGTCTCTTCGTAGAGCAACATTGTTCCATCATTAAAGAAACAGCCTCTGGGACAAAAATAAAATTAAATAATGATAGCTCATCTTTTCCCTGTGATTCATAAATTTCCCCATAAGGCCCTGACTTCTTGCGGATTTTTAATAATAACCGAATGTCCTGGATGCTTTGGGTGGCTCAGTCGGTTGAGCGTCTGACGCTGAGTTTCAGCTCAGGTTGTGATCTTGGGGATCCTGGGATTGAGCTCTGAGTCTCGCTCTGCGCTTAGCCCAGGGTCTGCTTGTCTCTCTCCCTTTGCTCGTCTCCCTGCTTATGGATGTACATTCTCTCTCTCTCTCAAATGATTAAATTAATAGAATCTTTATAAAGGGGGTACCTGGGTGGCTCAGTCGTTAAGCATCTGCCTTTGGCTTGGGTCATGATCCTGGAGTCCTGGGATGGAGCTCTGCATCAGGCTTCCTGCTCAGTTTTTCTACCTTTCTCATTCCCCCTGCTTGTGTTCCCTCTCTCACTGTGTCTCTCTCTGTCAAATAAATAAATAAAATCTTAAAAAAAGAAAATCCTCTGAACTGGCAGAACCTATTTTTTTGTTGTTAACAATTTGTCTATGCAAGTGGTGTAATACCATGGCAGAGAGACAGACTGAGAAGAGCCTACTACAGAGATGCTTTACAAATTTTAAATTTATGATGAAGATATTTGCTGTCTCTACTTCTGATGATTAGATTTCAGATTGTCCTCAGCCCGTGTTCTGCCCCCACAGTAAAATCGCAGCCTTATGCACTTATTCAGATTCGTTCTCATCTGCCACTGTTGGCTATCTGCACAGGGATATCTTGCCAAGGTGAATAATCTTGATTAAATTAAGAATTTCCAAGGTCTTTTATGCACTTAAGGAAATATAACCAACCACATATGAAGTGGAGGTCGGATATGTCTTCTAAGTAGGTTACCCAGGCTTTTTCTTAAATCAAATTAGCAAATTCAAAATGCTTTAATATGCCAGGGGATTCTCAGGGACTTCTGTATTTGAATCATGACATTTTGTTAAAAGGAACTATGGAATGGACATAGAAAAAAAAAAAACCCATTATATGTTGAGCTGCACTTTAGAAGATCATTTTTCTTATAATGTTCCTGGGAAGTGTTTTTAATACACTCCAGAACCTTGAGAGATTACAGAAGATAGAGAATTTGAGACTTACCCGAAATATCGTTAATGACTTTGCTCTCGAACGTAAAACAAATCCAGCCAGGGGGATTTGGGGGCCTGTTAAACGTGTTTTTGTTTTACTAGAAGGCAACAAATCTGCTCACAGAAAATCTGCACAACCACTGAGTTGCTCTCTGGCTTGTTCGATAGATTCTGCCTCAGAATTTCTGAGTTGATAAGGCTTATTTCCACCTGACATGCTGTATTTAAAGGTCTTTTATTCAGAACTCGTTGCATTTATACAGACTTCTGAGGTTCCATGCCTCCCTCCCCGCCCCCCGCCCGCCACGAGCTTGTAAGGACTCAGTAAGAATCTTCAAGAAACTGTGATAGTGGTGGGGGGAGTGGGAACAGTATTTCCCCAGCTCCTCTGAACCCCACAGAGGCACCTGCACAAAATAATTTCATTTTGAGAGAAAGGGGGCACCGCACAGCTCGCCCCTTCTGCATACGAGAGGCCTCCTTCCTTCCATCCAGACATTTCTTTTTTTATTGCCTTCTGCCCAAGCGTAATGGAATGCCCACTCCACCTCTTTTTGTGGTACCTAAGAGAAGGTCACTTTTTGTAAAATAATCCTGGTCTGGAAAGGAGATAAGAAACTCTGATCTGATAAGGTGTGAGAGAATCAGAATGAGGTTAAATTTAGCAGGAGAAAATCTGCTGGTCTGTTTAACACTCCATTTTGAGGCCCAACCTCTGCAGTGAGCTCCTACTCCGCCTGCTGCCTTTTTATTCCCTCCTCCCCATCCAGAGTCAGGTTCACTGCAGTGACCAGTGACTGGGGCTAGAGCCTGGCTTGGGGTAGCAGACACAGAGACTGAACTTGTCTAAGGGATTTGGTGGAGGGAAACAAGAGAGGGTAGGGATGAGGGGTCTTGTCAGGCAGTGGGGGATTGCTGTGAGCCAGGGATGATCTGTGGTTCATGCCAAGAATTTAGGGCCTGATTAAATACTCCCCAGGATTTCCTGCCTGTGCTCACATGGCCGAGTTAGACTTTTCATTGCCTTTTTTCTAGACTGTATGCCCTCCTCTCTCTTTCCATGATAAGGGATGTAATGATGGTATAAGACAAGTAATACAACTTATAGCAAAATCGGAAAATATAAGTAAGCAAATAATAATAATGATTAGATATTTTGAAATCCCAGCCCTCTGTAAAACCCAGAATTTAAGACTTTGGTATGCAGGGGACGCCTGGATGGCTCAGTTGGTTAAGAATCTGCCTTTGGCTCAGAGCATGATCTCAGGATCCTGGGATGGAGTCCCGAATCAGGCTCCCTGCTCAGCGGAGAGCTTGCTTCTCCCTTTCCCTTTGCCTCTCCCCCTGCTTGTGCTCTCTCTCTCTCTGACAAATAAAATCTTAGAAAACAAAGACTTTGGTGTGCAGACTATCAGATATTTTCCTAAGCAAATGGGTACAGAATTGGCCTAGCACCCAAAAAGTGCATTTTGGAGCTGGATGGGAGCTGGCAGAGAGCTGTGGGGTAAGTTCGCTGACAAAAACAATGGGATTGATGGATGTCCCGATGTATATGATTACCTCAAGGTAGATTTCACATCCTGACAGCACTGGTATAGGTAAATAGCAAATCACAGCAGATGCAAGATGAGGCAGTTTTTAAATCTAGAGGAAAAAATGTCCCACAAGAAAGAAAATGCAAATGGAAAAAGGATTGTACATGATGTGGCCCAGCTATGAATTTCTAATGTAAACATTAAATACCTGGTTTTTGTTTTGTTTTGTTTTCTAGATTTTATTTATTTGACACAGAGAGAGAGACAATGAGAGAGAGGGAACACAAGCAGGGGGAGTGAGAGAGGGAGAAGCAGGCTTCCCATGGAGCAGGGAGCCTGATGCAGGGCTCCATCCCAGGATGCTGGGATCCTGACCTGAGCTGAAGGCAGACGTTTAATGACTGAGCCACCCAGGTGCCCCTAAATAGCCATTTAAAAAAAAAATGTTTCTTTTAGAATAATTATAGATGCACAGAGGTTGCCAGTATAGTGCAGAGAGGTCCCAGTTTTCTGAATTGGTTACACCCATGCCACTATAATACAGTATCAGGAAATTGACATCGGTGCAATGTGTGTATATTTCTTTGCCTTTTATCGCCTGTGTAGATTCACGTGACTACCATTGCAGTCATGGTGCAGAAAACCATCAGCCCAAATGGTCCCTCGTCCTGCTGCTTTATAGCTATGTACCTGCTTCCCACCGTTCTAATGTTACCCTGGCAATTCTGAATCTGTTCCCTATCTCTGTAATTTTATGATTTTGTGACTGTTGCAGAAACCCAATCCCACAGTATTTGGCCTTTTGAGACGGGCTTTTTTCACACTCAACATATTGCCCCCGAGATCCACCTAAGTTGTGTGTATCAATAGTTTTTCCTTTTTATTGTTGAGTAATATTTCAACTAAAAATTGGTTTTTTAAAAATTTATTTTAGAGAGAGAAGGAGAGAATGGGGGGATGGGCGGAGGGTGAGACCCTTCAAACCTGACTCCCCACTGAGCACGGAGCCTGAGGCGGGACTCCATCCCATGACCCATGAGATCAGAACCTGAGCTGAATGCAGGAGTTGGACACTTACCTGACTGAGCCACCCACCCCCCCCCCCCCCCAGGATTGTTTTAAACAGAAGTTATGATATCGGGCCTGGCCAGTCAGGACCGGAGTCTGGTAGTCACTCATGACAATACCACCTTGATTCTCTCATTTTACAGACAAGGAAACAGAGGCTCAGAGAGGTTAAGTAGCTTTCTCAGGGCTAAACAGCTAATGGGTTTGGTCTTGGACCCTGAGTGCAAGCTTTTGGCGTGTGCAGATACTGAGGAAATAGCACTGTGTTCCGAGGTAAGAGGAGACAAGCCATGGGCTAGGTCCCTCACCAACACGGTCACCCTGCAGGACACGACAGTGACCCCAGCTCTCTTCTATATAGAGGCTGGAGGGCACAGAGTCTTTCTGAAAACCTAAAAACTCCACTTCTGGTTTAAGCCACTAAAATTAGATTTGCCTTTACAACAGAAGTAGATGGACTTACAAATGGCTTCTTACTTTTATAAATTCTATCAAAGACTCCAGGATCTTCCACTAAGTGGAGACCATTAAGGGGATGTAAGCGGCAGTATCAAGATTTAATACGCACAGAAATACAGAAATCAAACCCAGAGCCAGTTCTGAGATGAATGCCTCTAGGTCCTAAATGCGCCTGAGTGGTTTTTACAAAGCCTATAAAATTCTTCTTGTTATAAATGAGCAACCAACTGTTCTGACAATAGGGCTAAATTAATTCACTAACTTGCCAACACCAGAGGAAGAGTAAGTATGTTCCTAATAGGGGTAGCTTAGCCTAGAGATGTTGCTAAAAGTGTACCATTTAATCCTTTCTGCCTTCTAGAGCATTTCCCGGGGAGAGGTGGGATGGTCCCGGACCGAGCACGACCCTGTGGCTTGCCTTGCTCTGCTTCTCAGGGTCTCCTGTCTGTAGAGCGGGGTACTGGTGATTCCCAGAAGCCTTGGGAAGAAGCACCAGGCAGAGGGATGGCTATCCTTTTTGCGAACAACTCTTTCAATGGCTGCAATAAGCCCGTGGTAATGACCTGTGATAAAAAGCCAAACCCTGCTCAGCATCCTTGGGCTGTGTCCTCTGGGTGCTGCCTAGGAAATCCACATTCCAACAGTGAAAATAAGGACAGCCACTCATGCCCATAAAATGCTTGTGTGTCGGGAACTTCACATGAAATTCACATTACTCCTTTAACCTTGACAACAATTTCATGAGCTGGTCTATATGAGCATTCTCATTTTGTAAGTGGGAAAACCAGCTCAGAGCTCCTGGCCACTCGGCTACCTGCAGGGGTGCTGGGGGAAGCAGGTGGGCTGAATTCCTCAGGGTCGCCGCATAACAGGTACAGGAAGTTGCCTTTTTGGAGTATTATAGCTAGTAAGTGAAGGAAGAATGAAAGAAGAATATCACCAGGGTACAACTCCTTACTGAATCAATGGAATCAATCATTATGCAATGAACATCAGTGGTTTCTGACTTTATAAAAAGACTCAACCACACACTGCGTACTTCCAACGCTACCTATGAAATGTTGCCAAAACGTAGAACTTCAATCTGATTAGACCTCTAGATTTGATGTACAGGAAATACAAGTAATAGTACTATGTTAAAGAATTTATGGGATGTAATCAACCCAATCCAGACTGTGGGAAATTCCTGAGGATAAGCTAGCTTCTTCAAAAGAAAAATTTTAAGAAAAACAGGAAACGACCTAGAGGGAGACCATGAACTAAAAGACACTTACAACACAATGGCAATGCTTGAACCTCATCTGGATGTCCATTCAAATGAACAATTTGGGAAATGTGAACACTGAGTAAGTATTTAATGCTACCGAGGAGTGACTGTTGATTTGGGGGAGTGTGACTGATGGAATTCAGCTTAAGATTTTCAAAAGACGAGCACTGAAATGCTTGATGTGATGACTGGGATTTACTTCAAAATAATCTGCAGAGCAGGCAAGTGGGTGGGGGTCTAGGAGAAACAGGACAGGCCGCAAGCTGATCATTATTGAATGATGATTGTGGACCCATGGGGCTTCACTGCCCTCTTTTCTCTACTTTTATGTGTGTTTAAAGTTTTCTATAATAAAAGACAAAAAAAATACATGAAAGGGATGAAGAGGCACAAACTTCTAGTTATAACATAAATAAGTCATAGAGATGAAAAGCCTAGCACAGGGAATTCTAGTCCATGGTATGGTAATAATGTATGGTGACAGTCACTCATAGCACTAGGACTATTGGGAAAGGTATAGAATTGTCGAATCACTATGCTGTGCCCCCAACACTAATATAACATTGTATGTGATCGTAATAAAATAAAATAAATTGATAATATTTATTATAACAACTGTAGGGGCACCTGTGTGGCTCAGTTGGTTAAGCGACTGCCTTTGGCTCAGGTCATGCTCCTGGAGTCCCGGGATCGAGTCCTACACCGGGCTCCCTGCTCAGCGGGGAGTCCGCTTCTTCCTCTCACCGTCCCCCTCTCGTGCTCTCTCTCTCTTGCTCTCTCATTCTCTCTCTCAGATAAACAAATAAATAGAATCTTTAAAAACTATAATAATATGAATAATAGATACTATTAGAGAAAAATAAATAATACAATCATAAATTTTTTAAAAATTAAATTTTTTTCACTATGAGTCACCATGAATGGAGGCAAAAAACGTAGTGTGGGGGAAGTGTAATATCCCAGGTTCCAAGGAAAGAAGGGCTCAGGAAGGAGGGAATGATTACGTGAGCTGGACCACTGACAGTTAAGTAGCTGAGCCGTGAGGATGACACCAGGTGTCCCTGGGGAAGAAGCCCATGTGCTGCCCTCACTTGGGGGTGAGTTCCCTGCCACCCAGGATGGTGTCATGGGGCAGGGGTCTTCCTCAGCCTCCTCGCTTCCTGACCTCCTCCTTGTTTACCCCCAGAACACTTAGCAATGTTCAGACCAATAGGACTCGCAAGGTCCCTGAGGCTGGCACGTAGGTGACACTCCCCCTCTCTCCAACGGATGCCTTGCCAGGGTTCAATATATATATATTTAAAGATTTTATTTATTTATTTGACAGAGAGAAACACAGTTAGGGAACACAGCAGGGGGAGTGAGAGGGAGAAGCAGGCTTCCCCCTGAGAAGGGAGCCCCATGTGGGGTTCGATCCCAGGACTCCAGGATTATGACCTGAGCTGAAGGCAGACGCTTAACGACTGAGCCACCCAGGTGCCCTGTCAGGGTTCAATTTTAAAAGATCTATTGACATGGGGCTCAAGAGGAAATTAGTGAAACCACCAGGAACAATGCAAACTTAGTTTCTGAATCTAGACCAAAGGTCACCGACTTATTAATTATGATCTCATGAAATCCTGTTATCTGTTTCATGAGGACTACCCCAATCATTTTTCCAGTTTGGGTCATGGATTTTGCTTTGTTATTTGAAGGAAGGATGTTTCCTGGGGAGTATGTGAACTGCTTGGGCCATATTTTGGTAATTTGAGTTGCATTTTTTTTTTTAAGATTTTCTTTATTTATTTGACAGAGAGAAACGCAGCAATAGAGGGAACACAAGCAGAGGGAGTGAGAGAGGGAGAAGCAGGCTTCCCACTGAGCAGGGAGCCCGATGTGGGGCTCAAACCCAGGACTCTGGGATCATGACCTGAGCTGAAGGCAGATGCTTAATGACTGAGCCACTCAGACGCCCATGTGTTGCACTTTCTTAAATGGTCTCCCTGCTGTCCCCTTTCTCTGCCACTTTCTGCGTCGTCTTTGTGTCCTCCACCCGACATCTCCTTCTCTTTCCTCTTCCCTTTTTATCCCTGTCCCTTAACTGCCTACAGTAGGCGGAGAATATGGCGTCTGGAAGTTCCTGGTGTTCAGCCCACTCTCCCCGTGGCTCCTTTTGGTGGCAGCTTCCCACAGTAGCCTGGCTTTCAGACATAGACCAGAGTGGTTGGGCCCCGGGTACCTAGCGCTTAAAACAGTTTCCATCATGTAGGTGGACAGCAGTCACAACGGCCTCTCTCCGGCCTTGGGCACGAGGCCAGAACAACCGCAGAGAAATCTCTGGAGTTTTTCAGGAATGTGTGATGTACAGAGAAGGTGTGTATCCACTGTTTTCTGACCTTAGGCCAGCTGCCTCATGCTGTAAGAACAGACCTCAGAGGCTCTCCAGCAGGCCTTGCTCAGGTCTGTGGAGGTAAAAAGTATCCATTGAGGCCCATTCTCCAGGTCACTAAGAATGAGTGAGGGAATGAGCGGTGGCATCTGGTTTCGCTATTTCTCTAACTGCCCCTCATCTGCTCTTCTTTCCCATGGGGCTCTCCTGCGACACGCGTCTAGCCATGCCTCCTTATACAGACTGTTGTAGGACCTCATGGGGATGGTTATGTCCCTCCCTACCCCTATACGGTGCTCCCCTCACACACTTACGTGCACACACACGCTACACACATGCAACCAGGGGCTGTGTGCAGGTTGTGATCATTTAATTAAAAAAGAACCTTAGCAGGACTCAAGGCCCTCGTGATTAATTTACATTTCATCTTTGCTTCTGTGTTGATGCATTGACTATTCAAGCTACCATAGGGGGCTGGTCCGGTATTTTAGTATAATTATTAGCTATTATTAGCTGTTATCTTTTTCTTCCTACTTATTTGTCTTTTGTATTCATTCAGACCTTAGGTGTCCCCATTTCACATTCTGTTCTTTTGCTTCTGTAGTTCTGTTGTTTGTGTTTTTCTGCTTGCACAGAGTTCGGAGAATAGAGTAAGGTACGCTAACTTAGACCTTGGTTTTAATACTTAGCTTCTTTCGGGTGGGAGACACAGAGACTCACTCAGGTTGCCTCAAGAAAACTTGTGCTTGGAGCAAAGATACACGTGGACCAAATCTCAACATTTTCTCTTTCCCCCTCTCTCTTGTTCTCTCCCTCCCTGAAATGTATCTCTGCCTCTCCCCATGTATTTCCTTCCTTCTCTTTCTTCTACCTTGCTTCCTTAGAGCTCTGGGGCACCCTCACATTGGATAGCTCATGATACAGGGGGGGCCTCATGGGCCACAGCTCTACTTCATGAACTTTCTGTTTCAAATAACACCCCTAAGTTGCGACGGCTAATCTCAGCTTACCTTTTCCTCCTGGTCATTGGCCAGGCTGCGGTCTGGCTGCTCTTGGGTCAGGCCCTGTGCTCATCCAATCCATGCAGGGGAGGTGATGGGGATGGTGGGGGGTGGGTCATGATTCAATAGGACGAAGTATGGCTGCCCAAGAAGCAGGGACTGTGGTAAAGAGACAGATTCCCTTAAAGGGGTTTGTGGACAGGCAGGATATCGCTAGTACATGGGTTGACTGACAATCTCACCAGTTTTTGACCCAGAGAATCAGGAAGTTAAAATAGATGTTATAAATTCCATTCACTGAAACTCACGTTCCCTCCTCCCAAGAAAACCCCTCGGCCATTCAGTGAGTATCTACTCCTTTCCCCCTTTTCCCCCCAGACGAAATATGCCTAAATATCTTGGCTTCATATCCACCAGAGAATCTAAGTAGCAAATCTAAGAGGGCAAAAAGGACTGATGTGGGTAGATACGAATGGCATTCAGTCAATACCCAAGAGGCTGACCGCGTGACAGAAAATCTATGAAAAGCACACGTAAGAACTCACAGGGCACAGTAGTCTGGGACCACTTAAAATGTAGGTTAAAAACAGCCCTATGGACTTCACCAGTCCCGAGGGTACTGCTGTCTTAGAGCCTTGTTAACCGTAGCTAATGTTCCCATTGCTGAACCTTGAGTATATCAGGAAAGGCTAAAGGCTAAATTA
Organism: Spilogale gracilis; assembly: GCA_004023965.1. Classification (NCBI taxonomy): domain Eukaryota; kingdom Metazoa; phylum Chordata; class Mammalia; order Carnivora; family Mephitidae; genus Spilogale; species Spilogale gracilis. The sequence continues at coordinate 11,861 of PITA01002766.1, read as the reverse complement.
TGCTTAGAATATCCAGCTTAAGAAGGCAAGGAATTACATAATACACTTAAGAAAAATTTCCATGCACATTTAAAAATTGGTGTTTAAATGAGTAAGTTCTTGGCTAGCTGAAGCAAGTCATTCGCTAAGTGCTCCAGCGTGGGGGCCGCCATAAACGTGTCCTAGTTTCGTGTCGGTCGTGAGGAACCAGGGTGGTCAAATGCCCCAGCTCGGACAAGCTGCCCAGAAAAGACGACTCAGGCTCTCAGAGCCAAGATGTGTCACGGTGGCGGGAGGCTTGGTCGTGAAAAGCGTGTTCTTTACAGTTCCGTTAATCTGGGTTTGAATCCTGGAGCCTTCAACAATCTCTTAACATGCCTAAACCTCCATTTCCACCTCAGGAAAATGGACACCACTATATCTATCTCAAAGAATTGTGAGTGTCTAACATCCTTGGACATTTTTTACCTCGTTTGGCATTTTCTTTTCTTTTCTTTTTTTTTTTTTAAAGATTTCATTTACTTACTTGTCAGAGAGAGAGCTCACAAGCCGGGGGAGTGTCAGGCAGAGGGAGAAGCAGGCTCCCCCTGAGTAAGGAGCCTGATGCGGGACCTGATCCCAGGACCCTGAGATCATGACCTGAACCGGAGGCAGATGCTTACCAACTGAACCAACCAGGTGTCCCAGGCAGTTCCCATTTTTATGTAGTTTTCTGCATAATGAAAACAATGAAATTCATTTGTAAAATGTAGGTGGCTCTCTTGATTTTTCCTATAGGGCTGGGTGACTCTTAATAGAAAAACGAGGCCGTGACAGCTCAGCTTGAATCAGCTCATCAGATTAGCCAAAGGGTCACGCCATTTTTCTAGAAGACTAGGACAGAACTGGAAAGCCCTGAAATGGACAGGGGAGGAAAAGAGGAAACCTAGTGAAGACACAGGGTTGGTTGATAGGTTTGCAAAAGGGCTGTGGGGAGAGTGGGTGTGTCTTAAAAATGAGAAAGGGACCCAGGGAAGCAGACAGAGAGTCACAGAAGGCAAGGCTTAATTATCTCAAAAATATTCCTATGGTCAGTGCCTTGATTAAATTATGATTTTTTAAACATACTCCAAAAGACAATTAGAGAATTTTAGCTGGTATGACTTTTCCTTTCTGTCCCCACTCCTACCCACCTTGACAGGTGAGTTTATTTAAAGTCCAAAAAGCCACCGCAAGAGAATAACGGTAGGACTAGGATGTCTCCTGAATCCTTGAAATCTTGGGTTAAAAAGTCCTTCTGACATGGGTTTTCCTGCCTGTCTAGAAATTCAATCACAGGAGTCATTTTCCTCAAATAACCATTATTACATTCCTTTAAAAATAAACAGCTTTGGCTTCCCAGAATCCGTGATAGATGATAGAGAGAAATTTAGTTGTCAGTCATAAGGTGCAGACATTAAATTCACAAACAGAAAATTGAAAAAGAGAGGGCACATTACTTCAAACTCTTCCCCAGACCTGGTGCAGTGATGTGCATTGAACAAACCTCAAAATGACACATCTACCAAGGCCCCCTTTCACCATGTGCTTGGCTCATCATACTAAGAAGGAACTATTGCATAAAGTTGACAATCTCCAATCACAGACTAGACATACAGGTCTACCTCATTATGTCTTTTTTTTTTTCTTTTTATGGAAATCCTTCCAGTTTTAAAAAGTGATTTAAACATTTTTCTGGTGTAGCAGAGATTTGAGTTTGTTTGTTTTTAATAAAAGCGGCCCTTGGCATCAGTAGATTGCTATTGTTGTTTTATAGCCAAATTCTCAAAAATTATTATAAAAAGATTCCTCCCGTAGTCATCTACCAAGCTAATGGAACAGAATGTTTGCGAACAAGGGCTGCCCAGTCATACATCCTTTGGTGTGCACCTGATTAAACAAGAGATAAATCCTCCCATCTGGGAGTAAGTCAGTGGAAACCAGCCTCAGCTCTTAGAAAACACACTGGGGATGGCAAAGAGGCTTCAAATTGTGTGTCAGCCCCATTCGCTTGATTGCTGTTGTGTTTTGTTGAGAGGGTCTTAAGACTGGATCCCTGCTCATCAAGAAGGAGCTCTGCGATTAGTGATGTCTGCTTCAGGGACAGGATAGGACCGGGATAGTATGTTTGCAACTGATTTACCATGTTGACAGAATCTTGTATAGCAATTTGGCAGTTTTATTTCAGGAAATACTTTATATACGATTGGGGGAAGAATTATTGTTCCTTTCTATCTTACTACATAACAAATACTCCAAAACTGTGGCTTCATTCGATGCTTTTATTATACTTACGGATTCTGTGGGTTAGAAACTTGGACAGGACACAACGGGGACAGCTTGTCTCTGTTCTACAAAGCCTTACGTGGGAACATGCAAAGACTGAGCTTGACTCAGAGGCCGAGGGCAGAAACCATCAAAAGCCTTGCTCACTGGCATGTCGGTGCTTAATGCTGGCTCTCTGCGGAGCCCGTAACTCCTCACCGGGGAAGGGGGGGTTGTCGGCCAGAACATATATATGGGGTCTCTTGGGTTTCCTCACAGCATGGCGGCTACATTCCAGGAGGATTAAGAGGAAGCTACTTAATGACCTGGCCTCAGATGTCACATCATGTGACTTGTGCCATCGATTATAAACCCTCCCAGACTCAGCTGGAGGGAAACTGGGTCGCACCTGGCCGTGGAGGCGTGCCAAATCACGTACCGAGACGGGCACGCAGGATGGAGAACTCCGATGTGGTTGTTTTCAGACAGTGCTATCTGCCGCGGTGACTTCGCTGGGGCGTGTGCTAGCTCCCATATGGCGGGACGTTTTGTAGTTTTTCTTCTGTTCACTTGACAATGACATGCTTTGAGTAATGAAAACCTGATTGGTTTGTGAAAGACCGCTAACAGGGAGAGATGAAACTTTAAGGAAAACTTAAAAATTCTCGAATCGTGGTTTAATCCTGTAGAGTAAACCAACGCTAAGGAAATGGAATTTAGAAACATAATTTGCCTTTTATACATCTTAATCTTTGCAAACATGGAGTTGGCTAATGGTCTCTGGATGTTTTCCTAGGTAATATCGAAATGCTGGTGACCACCTATAGCTCTCTGATAGGCTTTAAAACAGGGACTTTTAGGGTTTCTTAATCTTGGCATCGTTGACATTTTTGGCCAGAGAATTCTTTGTTCATGGGGAAAGGCTGTTGGACGTTTAATGGCATCTCTGGCCATTGGCTCTCCCACCTATCTCGAATACCAAAGATGTCTCGAAACATAGTGTCCCCAAGGGATGTGTGTGCAAAATTGTCCCCAGGTGGGAACCACTGATCTAACACAAATAATGGGGCTACAACAATATTGTCCACACCCCATTTCCTGGGCTACCCTAAAAGGTTTGGATAGGCTCACTGTTGCCATTCACGATCATTTAGCATGTTTTATTCATTCGAGACATTGACTCTCTCATAAACGGAATCTTTTTCCCTATTAAAAACATTCATTCTGAAGAACAGAAACCCCTCTTCTGCTGTTGACAGGAGAGGATTAAGTCAGGCAAAATAATTTCAGTGAAAGGAAGCAGGAAGGTCTTAACGTGGTAGCTCACCCTACTTGGGAATGAGTGGGTGTGTATGGGGGGGCTTGTGTTGTGAGCACAGCTGTGCACACCCCGTCCCATCACTCACCCTTCACAACCTCCCCCTCCTGCTTTCCAGGGAGAAGGTGGTGAGAGGAAAACGAGTCTCTCCTAAGAAGTAGTGTGATGACTCTGCTTCTTGCATTCACAATTTACGGGGTGGCGGCTGAGAGGGCGCAGTGAGAAGGAGTGAAAACAGGGAACAGTTTCTGCCCTGGGGTGTTACGGCACCCAAGCCAGGAGGCGCCGGGACAGAATGCAAAATCGCTTCGTGTCCCCTGGGGGGAGGGAGACAGCGGATTAAGTGAAGCTGAAAGCTTTCGCAGAGACTCACCAGTATATAGACACGTTTGAATTTAGGGGTTGGTCGGCAATGGATGGCAATGAGGGTGACATGGACAGGTGGTTCTCAACTCACAAGTAAGTTAATTCTGCAAGTAAATTCATTCAAATTTATAACTCCTATCTCACAAAAAATAGAGTTATGCATGCTAGTGATGCCCCCACGTCCATTGCCCAAAGCCCACTTATTCCGTCAGTGTGCGCCGCGGGGCTAAAGCACGTCATGGTGCCTCCAGGCAGCGCTGCGTTCAGATCTCCCACAAGGATGTCGGCAGCACGTCCCCCGGCTCCGCCTCCATTCAGCTAACTTTCCCGGAGCTCCTCTGATGAGCCAGGCAGGATGTGGGTTCTGGGCCTTCAAAGAAAAGTGAGTGCCTGTTTTTAAGGAGCTTAACTGGGCCACTCCTGGCTCCAGCAGGCACCGCGCACGCACGGCAGGAGGGGCGAAGAGTCCCTTTCCCACTTGGAGGTGGTGATCCCTATGGTGGCCAAGGTGGGGGCTCCTGGAGGGGGAGGTGGGGCGGGGATGGGCCTGGGGACTTCTGCCCGTCTTTTCTGTTTTTCATCAGAGCCGCTGACTAGCACTCCCGTCCTTCCTTGTAACCAACTATTGCAGACAGTAAGGCACTTTCAGTTTCTCCCCAGCCTCCGGTCCTGAAAAACATAGTCAAGTAGTTATGGGAAGTTTGTATGTAGAAGAATGCATGGAGCTCAGGGGCACCTGGGTGGCTCAGTGGGTTAAGAGCCCGACTTTTGATGTCAGCTTGGGTCACGGTCTTGAGGTCATGGGAATGGGCCCTGCGTTGGGCTCTGTGCTCGGTGTAGAGCCCGTTTAGGATTCCCTCTCCCTCTGGGGCACCTGGGTGGCTTAGTCAATGAAGTGTCTGCCTTCAGATCAGGTCATGACCCCAGGGTCCTGGGATCAAGACCCACATTGGGCTCCCTGCTCTGCTGCCCTCCTGCTTCTCCCACTTCCTCTGCCCTCCCACCTCCTCCCCCCCAAAAGAAAGGGGAAAAAAAAAAAGAATGGAACCTATTCATCCAGTGATAGGATGGAGGGTTCTGATCCTTACCACCCTTATTCCCATCCCCCCACCCACAGAAAAGTGTCATTGCAAAGCCGATGCCAGGTCTTTGGGCATTGTATTATAAGACATTACTTTATTCAATAGTACCCTCCGAGTCCACTACCAGGTAAGCTATTCCAGAGGTCGTGGAAGAGAAAAGTTTATACATCAAATTAAGATGCCCCAATAACATGGTGTATCAAATCCACTTAAAACTTAAAAATAAGAAGTAAGGGGAAAGAAATGAGGTAGCGTAACACACTTAGGGTAGCATGCAAGTGGCTTAGAAGGACCTCACTACCCGATTCCTGGGTCGTGCGAGCTCCTACTTCTGTCTTTCTAGCTACATCAGCTTTGTCCAGTGATGGGGAGGTTACAAGAACCAGAGCTAAGGTTTGTGATACTTAATTGAATGTGTCAACTTGGCCAGGCTATGGTACCCAGATATTTGGTAACACATTACTGTAGATATTTCTGTGAAGGTATATTTTGGATGGGGTTAACATTTAAGTCAGTAGAGTAAATAAAGCAGATTAAACTCCATAATGTGGGTGGGCCTCATCCAACACTTGAAGGTCTCTCTTTTTTTAATTAACATATAATATATTATTTGTTTCAAGGGTACAGGTCTGTGAATCATTAGCCTTACACAATTCACAGCACTCACGATAACACAGGCCCTCCCCAATGTCCATCACCCAGCCACCCCAACCCTCTGACTGGTCCCCCTCAGCAACCCTCAGTTTGTTTCCTGAGATTAAGAGTTTCTTTCTTTCTTTCTTTCTTTTCTTTCTTTCTTTCTTTCTTTCTTTCTTTCTTTCTTTCTTTCTTTCTTTCTTTCTTTCTTTCTTTTTTTTTTTTTTAAGATTTTATTTATTTGACAGAGAGAAACACAGCCAGAGAGGGAACACAAGAAGGGGGAGTGAGAGAGGGAGAAGCAGGCCTCCCACCAAGCAGGGAGCCCGATGTGGGACTCGATCCCGGGTCTCCAGGATCTAACCTGAGCCAAAGGCAGTCACTTAACCAACTGAGCCACCCAGGCGCCCCAAATTAAGAGTTTCTTCTGGTTTGTCTCATTCTCTGGTTTTATCTTGTTTCATTTTCCCCTTCCTTCCCCTATGATCTTCTGTCATTTTTCTCAAATTCCTCACACCAGTGAGATCATATGATACTTATCTTTCTCTGAATAACTTATTTCCCTTAACATAATACCCTCCAGTTCCATCTGCGTTGTTGCAAATGGCAAGATTTGGGGTTTTTTGATGACTGTATAATATTCCATTATATATACACACACACACACACACACACACACACCACATCTTTTTTATCCATTTATATATATATACACACACCACATCTTCTTTATCCATTTATATATATATATATACACACACACCACATCTTCTTTATCCATTCCTCTGTTGATGGACATCTGGGCTCTTTCTATGGTTTGGCTATTGTGGACGTTGCTGCTATAAACATTGGGGTAGACATGCCCCTTTAGATCACTACATTTGTATCTTTGGGGTAAATACCGAGTAGTACAATTGTTGGGTCATGAGGTATTTCTGTTTTCAACTTTTTGTGGAACCTCCATACAGTTTTACAGAGTGGCTGCACCAGCTTACATTCCCACCAACAGTGTAGGAGAGTTTCCCTTTCTCTGCATCCTCGCCAACACCTGTCATTTCCTGACTGGTTAATTTTAGCCATTCGGACTGGTGTGAGGTGGTATCTCACTGTAGTTTTGATTTGTGTTTCCCTGATGCTGAGTGATGTTGAGCACTTTTTCATGTGTCTGTTGGCCATTTGGATATCTTCTTTGTAGAAATGTCTGTTCATGTCTTTTGCCCATTTCTTGATTGGATTATTGGTTCTTTGGGTGTTCAGCTTGATAATTCTTTACAGATTTTGGATACTAACCCTTTATCTGATATGTCATTTGCAAATATCTTCTCCCATTCTGTCAGTTGTCTTTTGGTTTTGTTGACTGTTTCCTTTGCTGTCCTAAAGCTTTTGATCTTGATGAAATCCCAGTAGTTCATTTTTGCCCTTGCTTCCCTTGCCTTTGGTGATGTTTCTAGGAAGAAGTTGCTACGGCTGAGGTCAAAGAGGTTGCTGCTTGTGTTCTCCTCAAGGATTTTGATGGATTTCTGTCGCACATTGAGGTCTTTCATCCATTTTGAGTCTGTGTTTGTGTGTGGTGTAAGAAAATGATCCAGTTTCATTCTTCTGCATGTGGCTGCCCAATTTTCCCAACACCATTTGTTGAAAAGACTGTCTTTTTTCCATTGGACACTCTTTCGTGCTTTGTCAAAGATTAGTTGACCATAGAATTGAGGGTCCATTTCTGGGCTTTCTATTCTGTTCCATTGATCTATATGTCTGTTTTTGTGCCAGTACCATGTTGTCTTGATGATTACAGCTTTGTAATAGAGCTTGAAGTCTGGAATTGTGATGCCACAGCTATGGTTTTCTCAATTGAGTGTCTTAAGAAAAAGACTGACTTCCCCAGAGATGGAGAGGGAATTCTGCCAGCAGACTGCCTTTGGGCTCAAACTGCAACTTTTCCCTGGGTCTTCAGCATATTGGCCTACTCTGAGGATTTTGGACTGGGAAGCTCCATAAACACATATGCTGATCCTTTATTCTACACACACACACGCGCACACACACACACACACACACACACACACACACACACTCATACTCTATTGGTTCTGTTTCTTTGGAGAAACTGCCTAGTATAAGGTCGAACATGGAGCCTTACCCGAAGCCAATGCACACATGCTCTACCAGATGTAGTAGCAAGGATGTTAGATGCAGCTTATTCATCGGTGAGCTCCAGGGCCATGGGCTTGATCTTCCTTTCTAAGGCAGAACGCCCATGAGGCTGATGTGGCACTAGTACGGTGGGCAGGAGGCAGGGAGTGTCTCCAAATTGGTCCACATAGGGATGATTTAGCTATCAGCCTGACATGCTTTGTCCCTTATGACTTAGTCTCTCCATCCCTTTTTATCTACAGGGAACGCTCCTCTTCATTCCATATTTATAGGTTACTTACTATCTGCTTTAACACGTGAGCTTTGCTCATAGTTCACAAGCTATTTGCTTTCCATCTCTGCATAAGACTTCTTATGAATGACACCCATCCGATTTGTTTTCCTTATCTTCTGTAGCACAGCTGAACATTATCGCATAACACAGCAAAGTGTAGTTTGATTTCTGTGGGGCCAAAGGCACCTAGAAGCTAGGATGCAGGCAGGGGAGCCGTACAAGGGGCAAACACTGCTCTGCATAAGAATTGCTGTATCCATTGTGGGCAGGGACTTGTGCAAATGATGTTGTGCTTAGAGGAACGATCGCCTCCCTTAATGTGGATCTAGACTGTACCATTTCTGAGAATGTGTGTCTTTAGGAGATGCATTTGTGTCTGAATGATGGTGACCCAACAGTTGAACAAGAAGAATCCTCTTTCTATAATGGCCTTTGGACAGGAATTCTCAGACCCAGTGGTTGGGAAAGGTCCACGCCTCCTTCCCCATGGTCTTTCCACCCCCTACCCCAAGTTCTGGGATTAGTGTCAAGGGACCAAGTACATGGGACTTTGGGGAAAATGTCACTAGGCATTACCATGTTGTTCTAGGGGGAAGAGCAGGATGTGTTCTAAGGTGAAGCCAGCCTTGTGGATAGGGAAGGGGACTCCCTAAAGGGGAGGGTGGATATTTGTACCATAAGCCTAGAAGAGGGAGGAAAGGAGGTTAAGAGGGCAAGATGAGAAATTCAGGAGTCCACGAAGGGCTTCCTTATGTAGTGTCAAACTTCCCTCATGCCTAACTCTTGGGGCAGGAGAAGAATCATATGAAATAGTTAAAATTTTTCCTCTCTTTTGTTCCAATTCCCCCTGTTTCATCCCCAGCATTCAGAGAAGTTGGACGCATTGAGTACCCTTATTGCCATCATGGTGGGACAGGACCAGAAAAAGAAGGGCAGCCTGCCTCACAGTCACCTCCTGGGACTGCCCTGGGGAGAGAGGGGTGTCCTATCAGGGACCTCTGAGTCAAACCGTGAGAACGAGCTAGGAAAACAGGAAAGACTATCCCAGCTGAGAGGGCACAGCTGGTCAGCTAGGGGCATGTTTCATGTCGGAGGCCAGCTCTATTCAAAAATAAAAATTCTAACTCTTCTGTGGAGAGTCAGGCAACCTTATTAAACAACCAAATGTCAGGTATCAGACATGTCACACTATCTTGCCATGGCACATTTTTTTCTACCAGGGAAACTAGTGAAACTTGGTTCTACTGTACCCATTGTTGCCAGAGCGAGATTCCTGAAACCTGCTCAGAAGCCACGAACATGGGGTTTGTTTACTGTTGGTGGTCACAACATTTTTGAGAATGAGATGAAAGCTACAGTTTTCTGCCTAGAAAAATGTATGCAAGTTTGCATGGAATCATCGGGGCTGGTGGTTGTAGCCTCTCCCCAGGTGATGGTCTCCCAGTACCTGGGATAGAAATCTGTGTCCCCCTGCCCACGCAGCTGGCCCTCCAGGACCCGCCCCCCCCCCCCCAGCTCCAGCCCTTTTGCTTTCTTTGCCACACCCCACATGGCCCTTGTACTTTCCCACCTTTGAACCTGGACTCAGAGGCCCTGAAGTTCCTTTCAGGTGCCCCAGGGACAGGAGCCAGGCCCCCACTGCCCCGAGAAGCCAGGAACAGCCACAGCCTGTTCTGAAACACAGGCCTGGTCCCACCCATTGGTCTGGGCGGTGCCAGCTTCACCCTTGGTGTTGTTTCTTGGCCTCTCTGACTCACATCTGTCCTCCGACTTGCATTTCCTGCTGCTCCCAGACCTCCTCATGGCTCTGGACCCAGAGCCCCATACAGCAAATGGGATTTGACCTCAGGAGAAGGCTCACCCTTTCCTTCCCTACTCACTCATTTACTAAAAAAAAAAAAAAAATGAACCAAGAATCACTTGGTGTCTACTGTGCTTAGGTGGGCAGTGGGAATGCTGGGTACCAGACCCCGGTCTGGCCACGGAGCTGCCTCACAGAGGGAGGCAAGCAGCCACACTGGGATTCTTGCCTCGGGAGCCATGCTGCAGAGAGACCACAGGGCCTGATGTTTGCGGGAGGGACGATGTGTGGGTAGGACATGTGAGACCGGAAGAAAGAGAGGGCAGTGCGCTGGTTTGGGATGTGCATATGACTCAGGATGTGTGCAGGAGAGACCGGCGGTAACAGAGTTCAGGCTCTCCCCTGAGGACCAGAGAAGGCTGACAGCTCTAGGACCTCGTCTTCCCCACCCCTCGCTGCCCCTACAAACAAACACACAAGTCCTTATTGTTTCCTGGGTTGGTGCTTATTACTTTTTGCTGCTAATCCTTAAGAGGAGCCAGGAAAGGATAATACAATCACCTGAGATTATTGGGTGGGGCCTGCGATGGAGGGAGAAGCTTCCAGCACCTTCCATGATGTTCCTACCCCTGGTACTACTCTTGGTCCTAAAAGCTCTCCCTTCTCTTTTGTTCCCTGTGATGGGCTTAATAAACAACCAGACCTCACTCCTCCATGTATTTGAGAAGAGTGGCTCAGAGAGCTTTTTGACTGCTGACCACCGAAAGCCAACTCACGGCATCACCCAGCAGACATGGACACCGCCATGCGCACACGCTCAAGCAAAATTAATTTCCTGGGAAAAAAGTATACTTTTTACAAATGACACCCTTTCTACAAATTTTCTCTTGTAGTTTATGTCTTTCCTTTTTTCTCTTTTTTTGGGGGGGTCGGGGGAAGGCTGGTCACAACCCACTGAATTGATTTCCATACCTGCTCATGGGCTGCAACCTACAGTCTGGAAAACATTGCGTAGCGGGAGGGCATGCTGAGACTGTCCCCAGGAGCTCGTCTTCCAGCTGAGATGATCCTGATGAAGTCCAAGGTCTCCCTTGGCTTCAAGGGTTATTTTGAGCTTTGAGCTGCTTCGTAGGCCTTTCTCGGCCAGCTTAGAATTATTCCCTTCTGGTCTTGCCACAAATAGTACAGGTTCTAGAAAAGCATTAGATCCGAGTATTGTTCTGACCACGGTATGCTGGTGAGAGATGGACACAGGAAACAACAGTGGGCTGTGCTGTTCGTGCCCGAGAACAATAATGGCAGCGGTGGCAACAACAACAACAACAACAACAACAACAATAATAATACCAATGTCTATTGAGCTTGACCAGACCCTGATTGCGCCTGGCTTTGTCCTCACTCAATCCTCACCACAGCCTCTGAGTTGGCTGTTATCCCATTTTACAGAGTTTGAAAGGGAGCACAGAGTACTGTGAAGGTGCCAAGCCCGCATTAGCCCAGGTCTTCTAGAAACCAGAGCCTGGGTCTTGGGAAACCCAAGTATTGGGGGTTTACTCACGTAAAGGTACTTGGGAGACGCGTCCCTCCTAATTTTGTGTAGAGCGTTATCTTAGTCCATTTGGGCTGCTAAAACAAGGTATCACAGCCTGGGGATGGAGGGCTTATAAACAGCAGAAATTTCTTCCTCTCAGTTCTGGAGGCTGGGAGTCCAAGATCAGGGCCCCGTCATGGTTAGGTTCCGGTGAGGTCCCTGGGCTTTCTTCCAGGTTGGAGACTGTCAACTTGTTGTATTTTCACATGGTAGAAAGAAGGTTGTGGCGCTCTCTTGGGTCTCTAATCTTAGTGCATGACGCTAATCTCATTGCTGAGGCCTTCACCCTTCTGACCTAGTCCCAACTCAAAGGCTCCACCTCATAACACCATCACATGCAGGGTTAGGATTTCTACATATGAATTTGGGGGGGGGGGGGC